>HG983338.1:1015728-1088844 GCA_900006255.1 Xeromyces bisporus
ATCTTGTCTTGCATAATCAGCATTTTTGTTTAGAGTATTGCGGGACGTAGCCTCCCGAGGGGCATTCGGCGTGTAGGCATCTAACTACTTATTGTTATATACATGGGGTGTTTAGACACTTTTCTTGTACACGATCAATAACCAGTTAGACCCAACAAATCTTTCGGCCTCTAGCCCACTTGTTTCGACTGAAGGAAAGGAAGAAAAGCGCGTGTTTGTTGGCCTCCTGGTCACTTGACCACTTACACGTGATTCTCGCTTAGCGCTCCTTTGTCGCCACACACTCGATAGCCTTTTTATGTAGTTCACACATATACTTATCTCGATTACCCGTGAGTTAGTAGACCGTAGGCTCACATGTTTTTGAGGTGACGTCCCGGCAGAATTCTCCAGGCGGTGAACGCCACCATCCGTTTTGGGGGTACATAAGTATTCAGTGTACAGTACATTGTACAGTACATACAAAACTACTACAGCACTCAATCTCTGTACGGAGTAGTGAAATAGAATATGCACTTTGAAGATTCACAATAAGAAACATCATAGTCCGTTACAAGCTAATCTCTCCCTTCCACGCGGCATCCGATAATCCCAGGCTCTGGATAACGTGCTGCCATCTCGGTCCGCCTCTCTCCTTTCTTCGTAGATATCGGAGCACCTTCTGTCTCTTATGAACGAGTATCCTCAGATTCCGCTTGTTATGTTTGTCCTTGTTCGCCGTTTGAAGATGTCTGGACAGGTTTATGATCTTCGCCGTGAGAATGGCAGCCTGCACTTCCGACGACCCAGTATCTCTTCCGACTCGGGGCGTCTTTTCCACATGCACAGTCGCCGATCCATGCGGATAAGCGGCGGGTTTCGGTGGTAAGCTCGCATCAGTCCTGTGTCGTCCAAACGTCTCGATGCACTTCTCGATGTTCACGCGAATACGATCCTTTGTGTTTCCATTAACCAGACTAGCAATCCGATTGATAGCCTCCTGCGCGTTCTTGTGTTCTTCGGCGTGTTTCTCCATCGCTTCCTTCTCAAACTGAGGGTCTGCGACGGTACGGTCCGGGTTCACGAAAGGAGACGACAGTTTGTCAGACATTTCAGTTGCCTGTTTTAGCTCGTCAGAGGTAAGGAAGTAATTCAATCTAAAGTCCTGCGCAGCCCTGGTGTTCTCATCGAAGTTGCCCTTCTGCGACGCCTCGATATCCTGAATGAACGGGGTTGGAGCCGATTCCACTGGGTCGCCCAAGGAGGACTCTCGTTCTTCCCGAAGAACTTTTTGGCGAGACAAATTGGCCGCTCTGCGTTGCCGCGACTGAGCCATCAAAAACGGATCATGTCTTCGTCGTTCTCTCGACTCCGTCGATCCTGCTCTCACTGAGATCTTGCATGGGTTCGAAGCGACGGCGGCAAGCGGGTTATAGGATTGTCCTACAATTCGAGGCAAACCGTCAACAAGACTGGACACAACAGAGCAACAGATGAATCCATACCATTGAGCACCTTCGAGAACGGTCGTAATAGCGTGCGAGGAGGCATAATGACGGCGGCAGAGTCCAATTGTAGCAAAAGCGAGCTCTTCTGCCAGAAAGTTGATCTCGGAGAACTTCATCTCGGACATCGCGCTAAACCATATTTGGAAGCAATCACGTGCACTCGGAAAAAGACCAAACAAACAATGCAAACCAGCCCTAATTACCGTAAGCGGAAGAACTCACAACCGCAAGCGAATTCCTCCCGAAATCAAACTCACCACCACCACCACCACCACCACCACCAGCAACGACCACCCGCCAACAAGACAAGAGCCAGCCGGTTGATCTCCCCCTAATCTTCTTGTCGTGCTCCTTAGTATCAATCGCCCGCCATGGCTCCCTCTCAGCTCCCCCCGGTCTTCAACCCGACGTCCCAGGACATTGAGATGCTGCTGGCAGCTCAATCCCACCTGGGATCCAAGAACCTCCAGGTCCACATGGAGCCTTACCTGTGGAAGACTCGCCCGGACGGTGTCAATGTCATCAACGTTGGCAAGACCTGGTATGTTGCTAGCATCCTTAGCTTAGCGTGCCCACGTTGGGGGATTATTTGGGCTTTCCGCGAACCTCCGACTAACAAAAAATTAACAGGGAGAAGATTGTCCTGGCTGCTCGTCTCATCGCCGCCGTCGACAACCCCGCCGACGTCTGTGTGATCTCCGCTCGTCCCTACGGCCAGCGTGCTGTCTTGAAGTTCGCCCACCACACCGGCGCTACCGCCATCGCCGGTCGTTTCACTCCCGGTAACTTCACTAACTACATCACCCGCTCTTTCAAGGAGCCTCGTCTCATCATTGTTACCGACCCCCGCACCGACGCCCAGGCTATCAAGGAGGCCAGCTACGTGAACATCCCCGTCGTCGCCCTCTGCGACACTGACTCCCCCACCAACTTCGTCGATGTCGCCATCCCCGCCAACAACAAGGGCCGTCACTCCATCGGTCTGATCTGGTGGCTTCTCGCCCGTGAGGTCCTGCGTCTCCGTGGCACTCTCGCTTCCCGTGAGGTCGACTGGGACGTTGTCGTCGACTTGTACTTCTACCGTGACCCTGAGGCTGAGGAGGCTAGGGAGCTCGAGGAGGCTAAGGTTCCTGGCGCTGAGGAGATCGGTCCTGGTGCCGTGGAGTCTGGCTTCGCTGGTGACAACTGGGATACCCAGGCTACTGGTGCTCCTGGCTCCGCCTTTGGAGCCGTTAACGCCGTTGGATCGACTGGCTGGGATGCCCCCGCTGGTGAGTGGGGTGGTGGTGGTGATGCGCCCGCCCCGGCTACCGGCGAGTGGGGTGCTGAGGCCCAGCCTGCAGAGAGCTCTTGGTAAACGAATCGAATTATAACGGAGGACAGCCGTTAAATGAAGTTTTTTTTTGATCACGGGACCCGGCAGCGGCTGTGTCATTCATCTATTTTGACTTATCTACGACAAAGAAAGAAGAATAAAGGTGTCTATTCTCGTTACGATTCGATCACGTTAGGATATTCCTTACCGTCTCACGAAATCGTTCAGCAGCATCATCATCAGGAAGGAGAATAATTCTTTTGTCAGTCGGCTCTTTACATCGGGGAGAAATTATGCAGCCAAGAACATTGACCAGCACTTATGAGGGAAAGATATCCAGTTGATCTTCTATTGGAGCTTCTGGGGGAAAGCCCTGTGCTGTCAATTTACGGGGTGGACTTAATCGTGACCTTGGGTTTCTCCTCTGTTGTATTGTGTTTTCCTAAATAGCCGTAATATATGTGTTACGACAGTATATCTGTTGTCTTCACGTTGGTTTCTGATATTCATATATGTTATGTCTCATTGCCAGTGACTATCAAAGAATCGTACAACCCCCCTCCGTCTGCCCCCCAGCCTCCGTAGTGGTCATCGCAGCAAGCCTCGCCAAATCCTCAAACGTCTCTGCCAGCAATTCCCCCGTGACGGCCGAACACTCAGCATACCGGTCACAGTGGAGTTCCTGAGCGATGCGATACGACTATTGATAGATCTGAATTAGCACGACAGCTCGTAAGCCGTAAGATATCAAGTAAGTCCCTTCTTACCTCCTGCGGATATATAATCCCGGGCCCCTCAACCCGGAGGTCCCTTTTCAGACCGATCATCATAACGGGTATCCGTTCGCCGAGGCCATGTTGGAAGTATCTAATTGTGTCATTTCGCCACTATCATCGTTCCAACAATTAGTATCCCGAGCTGCCCATTAGCCAGTAGGCAGTGCTACTACTCACACCCTTCAACCCAACCAACGACTCCCGATTCGAAATATCAAACGTCAGAATCACCACATCAGGCCGGAGTAGCGTCCAATGCTGATTCGGACTCGCCGTGTCATACGCCTCCAACGTAAAGCATTTCCGGGAGAATCTGATGTTGTAGATGAACGGCTGGTCGGAGTCTCGTAGCAGTTCTACCGGCTGCTTCGGGGATGGGGATGGGGATCTGGTGGGTGGACCTGCGCTGCCGGTTTTCAGGCGACTGTAATTGTTTGTTTCGGTCTTAGTTTACTGAGCTGTGATGATGATAGTTTGGACTTTTGTATTGCTTGACTCTTACGATAGGAAGGTCGTTTTTCCACTGCCCGCATCTCCTACTAGGAGGACAGTGACGGTGTCATTGTTCCGACTAGGCTCCTCGGTGGCCATCAGGTGTCATTGTAGAGCAATTTGCCAATTGTGGTCGGTTATAAGTTATGGCATCGTTTGCGAGTGAATTGGAATAGTGTACAGGTCGAACTTCAGGTCACCATCGAAGACTTGAAAGACTCGAAATGACACTTACACGGACCTAGTCTGGTAGGCGGTAGTATACTGCCTAATTTTTCTTGACCGCCCGAATTTCTGGCGGATCAGCATTTATTTTTCGCTTCAACTTCAAGAAACTCTTCCGAGTCAACGACGACTTGTTTACTCTGTAACGAGCAATCCTACAATTCCAATGCCCAAAATCCCATGAAAATTCGCCAAAAAAGGCTCCCCGGCCTAACCCACATCCTAAACCCCACCCTACCATCCCAAAAGCAGACACCCTCCGTCTCACCAGCTTGGCAAAAGTCCCCACTGGCCTCGACAGCGACAGTCCAAGATATGGACGAGTCAATCCCAGAAGCTGCCATCTCTGGGCTGAGGCAACAGACACATGTGCATGGACAGCCTCGACCCGATTATTCGACATGGAGTACGCCTAGTTTGATTGCTAGGATTTCGGAATTGGAACGCCAGTTGCATTCGCAGACGGTTCAGGTTGCTGCTTCTCATTCTCAGCATCATTCTGCTTCGGGTTTCGATGCGAGGGCGTCGACTTCAGCTCCAGCTCCAGCTCCGGCTCCGGCTCCGAGTCCATACCCGACATCGGTACCAAAACGAGAGTCGGAATCGTCACACGGGAAAACGCCTAACAAAACGGATACAGAAGCGACAGCAACCAAAACCACAACCGCAACCACGAATAACACCAAAGCCGACGATTTCACACAAACGCGCGCCCCAGGTCGACCCGCAAAGCAAATTCGCGAAATCGACCCCTCCAAGTACCACACTCGCTTCATCGCGCTCAAATTCGCCTACCTGGGACAGCGATATAACGGGTTCGAGCATACGAATGGCAACTACACTCCGCTTCCGACGATCGAGGAGGAGGTGTGGAAGGCTCTTCGGAAGACGCGGCTTATCCTACCGCCCGATACGGGGGCTCTTGATAATACGCCGGCGCCGTTGAAGCCGTTTTCGATTAGTTGGGAGGGGTGTCAGTATTCGAAGGCTGGGCGGACGGATCGTGGGGTTAGTGCGTTTGGGCAGGTTATTGGGATTCGGGTTAGGAGTTCGCGGCCTAAGGTGCAGAAGAAGGAAGGTCATGGTGAGCATTTACAGAATGCGAATGCTGCTAAGCAGGACGAGGATAGGATGGACTTGGATGACGACTCGAATGTCGATTCGAAGTGGGATGATATCGCCGATGAGCTACCCTACATCCACATCCTGAACAGAGTGCTACCTGAGGATATCAAAGTGCTGGCATGGTGTCCACATCCCCCCGCGGGTTTTGACGCTCGTTTCTCATGTCGGGAACGTCGCTACAAGTACTTCTTCACCCAGCCCGCATTCTCTCCTACTCCGGGTCCACCTGGCTTCATCCAAGGCGCCAGAGACAGCAAGTACAGAGAAGGCTGGTTAGACATCGACGCTATGCGGAGTGCCGCCAAGTGCTTCGAGGGTGTGCACGATTTCAGAAACTTCTGCAAACTCGATACCAGCAAGCAGATTGAGAATTTCCAGCGAATCATCTATTACGCCGATATCGAACTTGAAGATCCCCAAACCAACACACCGGGCTACGTTGGTCAACCTGGCTTTGGGCCGTTTGAAGACAGGACCGACAATAACAACAACAACAGTAATACAAAGACAACGGCACAAGTGTATTCGTTTACACTGCATGGCTCTGCGTTCTTGTGGCACCAAGTTCGACACATGGTAGGTTTGCTGTTTTTAATTGGCCAGGGACTCGAATCGCCATCCATCGTACCCGATTTGCTTGATATCTCCAAGAATCCAGGTAGGCCGACTTATGAAATGGCCTCGGATGCCCCTCTTGTCCTCTGGGACTGCAAATTTCCCGACGAGAAGTCTGGTAGCCGAGAGGATGCGTTGGATTGGGTATACGCTGGTGATCCTCGCATGAACAAGTCTCAGAATGCCAGAGGAGACGGCAAGTTTGGCACTGGTGGGATCGTCGAGACTCTCTGGTCCGTGTGGAGACAGCGCAAGATAGATGAATTTCTTGCCGGTTCCTTCTTAGACTTGGCGGTAAACCAGGGTGATCAGAGCAATATTGTCCAGGCGAATACCCAAGAGGCGAAACCAACAAGGCGCGGACAAAAGGTCTTTTATGGGGGGAATGAGGGCAAGCTAGGTGGGAAGTACGTGCAAGTCATGCAGAAGCGGAAAATGGAGCCAGTGGAAGTGCTTAACGCAAAATGGCTAGCCAACAAGCAGCGGAAGAAGGACAATGCGCCTAATTCGGAGTCAATATAAGGCACGGAGTATATATTCAATGCATATAACTCACCCTTACCAGCAAAGGTATCAAGACTTCGTATCATAGAGGCAATGCCGAGAGCCTCTCCAAACCTCTTCTAATATCGCCCGTCTGGGCAACAGTTTCTGCAACATATCGATCAGCAAATGGCAAACCTCGGGCAAGAAAAGCCGAACGAGCATGCTCACAGGAAAAACCACAACGACATTAGGCTCCCCTTCCACAATCACAGCAAGATAGAATCGAACCTCAAAGCCCTTGAATGCTTCGTGGATTACGATATCCTGAATTTGCGTTGTAGGGATAAACCGCCTGGCGGTTTTGGACAGGTAAGTCGCGGAAGAAGAGGACGTCTGTATTCCCAAGCCACGTATCACCAGAAGAGATTCCTCTGCATTCATTCATTGAGACCGCGGTTAGCATAGGACATTAGCTAGCTCGTCTGGATACAGTAGAGCTGTAATAGTTTGGAACGGACCGGTATATCCCCTTCTGAAGACGCCGTAAACGACAAATACGCTCGTCGCAAGTATGACTCCTAGGTTGTATGAATCGGCGATGCGGGAAATGAGCAATCCCAATGGACTTGACCATGCACTACTCTCCCAGTTCGTCAAGGATTCATTCTTGGAAGAAATAGGTTGTCGCAGTTTTGCACTGCAGACGAGGAGAACGAAGGCGAAGGAGAGTGCGCGGAGGAGGCTCTGAAGACAGAAAAGAACCTTAGCGGAAGGACTGGAGCGGCTTGATGCGTTGGATACGGTGAACAATGCAGTCGTCGGGGACGGACGCCGAATTAGAAGTCGAACTGGCATTCCCGCAATCTGGAACTTGAAGACATGAATTCGGTCAGGTCAAGTTGAAGTTGAAGTTGAAGTTGATATACGGAGGGTCGAGAGTCGAAGCGATGATCGTCGATAAGATCTTCAAATCTTATCTTATCGTATCTTCCTTATCACCACGTGCTTCTGTTTTCCTCCGCGATATCTGTCACCTGTGCGACCAGGAAGCAAACACTTTTCTCGACTCACAGATTTAGAAAAAATGGACGAACGTTCTCACCGACCCAGAAGCCGAAGCCCTACGAGAAGACGCGCTGGTTTTCGCTGGAAGGAGAAAAAGCGCGACGATAACTCCCGACCTGAAGATGAAGACCGCGGATTACAGCGAGGTTACAGAGCTAGGTCGCCGCCACGGAGAGATGTGAGAGATGATACAGATCGCGATGGCGGCAGGGACAGACGCAGAGACAATGGAAACCGCGATAGGGGTCGGTCCAGTTCTAGACAGAGACGACCGCGTCTCACAGATGACGAGAAGCGTGAGAAGGCTGAGCGCAAGGAGAAGAAGAGAGAGAAGAAGGCCGCGATGGCTGCACAGTCTGCGGAACCAATGATTGTTGTCAATGTCAATGATCGTTTGGGTACAAAAGCGGCGATTCCATGCCTGGCATCAGACCCAATTAGTTTGTCCATGGTCTCCCTTTTTTGTGATGTGATTACCAAAAGGTACGGCTTCTAACGTTCATCCAGAGCTCTTCAAAGCGCAGGTAGCTGCCCGCATTGGACGTGAACCGCACGAGATTCTACTTAAGCGCCAAGGTGAACGACCTTTCAAGGATCATCTTACACTGGAGGACTATGGGATCAGTCATGGTGTTCAGCTTGATCTGTATGCAGATATTCTTTTCTTTGACGATTGGGGCTTGATGCTAACGGTATGCTTCACAGGGAAGTTGGAACGGGCGACTAGAGCGAGGTCTGGTTGCTGCTTTGCCATTCATTGTGTATACAACAACGAACTTGAGCAGCTTGTGATTTTTTATTATCATTGTTCTTGGTCTTTGGTCTGGGGAGGGAGGGCTTCCAGACCCAACCTTACTGTACTACCAGGAGTACCAGCCAATGGACAAGAAGCTATTTAAAGCAACACAGAAACCGGAAGGATTAGAATTAGAGCACAATCAGGTTCTAACTCTGGAATCCCTGTTCGGAGGCTGACCTGACATGCATCTATGCATAAGGATGACCTCGTCGAGACTCGAATCACATGTGGCGACCGCGCTTTTCCCGATTGGGACACATGCAAGGGCCTGAGGCAGCAACTCGACCGAACTTCGGTTCACTTTTTTTTTCGCCCACTCTTTTTTCTTCTCATACTATCTTTTCTTCGCTAAATTCTTCCATTACGATTATTAACTGCTGCCTACAATTCTGGCAGTCATCCTGTTGCCTGTTTACGCGTCCATTCCAGTTCCAATTCCTGCCTGCGGACTTCCTCCGGAGTCTATCTGAAAAGAAAGAAAAAAAGAAAAAAAGAACTTTCTCCGGTTTCATATACGCTCTAAAAACGAATAATCGCTATCCGCACCGCCCATCGCGCGGTCTCCCGCCAAAATTTCTTCTTCTTCACTAACCGCTTCCGACTCCGCAAACTCCTCGCGTGATCCCTTTCTTCTTCCTTCAGAGTCGTCCACCACCAATTCTTCACCTCCTCTCAATCCTTCGCCTAGTATGGTCCGAAATCTCGTCGTCATAGGCGGTACCTCTCACCCACGCCTGACCCAGACGATATGCAATTTCCTGGGCATTCCCCCCGCAGAAGTCCTCCATTCAAAATTCTCCGTAGGGGAAACTAGAGTCGAGATCCAGGAGTCTGTTCGTGGAAAGGATGTCTACATCATCCAATCCGGTGGTGGGAAGGTGAATGACCACCTAATTGAACTTCTGATCACCATCTCCGCCTGCAAGACTGCTTCCGCCAAGCGAGTGACTGCCGTCCTACCGATATTCCCTTACTCGCGACAAAGTGACATTCCCTACAACAAGACTGGTGCGCCCCTCGTGAAGTCCAACGTGGCTGGAAAGCCTGGCTCCGGCAGTGGCTACACCTTCGACAGTACCCCTTCGACCCCTTGTACCGGAAAACCAGAAAGTGCAGGCTTGCCCAATGGCGTGGACTGTTTACAGAAAGGCCTCGCAAAGGTACAACTAGACAAAGATACCCACAAAACGAACGGATCTACCAACCACGATGACAACTCCAGCGTTTCATCATCCTCATCGAAACCACCTGCTGTCTTCCAACCACGCCCTGGTTACAGACAGTGGGTTGCGCGAGCTGGAACTTTGGTCGCCGAATTACTTACCTCCGCCGGTGCGGATCATGTCATCACCATGGACTTGCACGACCCTCAGTACCAAGGATTTTTCGATATCCCTGTCGACAACCTGTACGGACGCCCACTTCAGAAGAGGTACATTCAGCAGAAGATCCCGGACTGGAAGAATGCCATTATTGTCAGTCCGGATGCCGGAGGGGCAAAGAGAGCAACCGCTATTGCGGACTCCATGGGCATGGAATTCGCTCTTATCCACAAGGTCAGTCACCTATCCTGAGGTATTTTATTTATTATCTTTTACTAAGTTGTGAATGTTCAATTCTACAGGAACGCCGCCCCACGAAAATCACAGACCGCCAGAATGCCACAATGATGCTGGTTGGCGATGTAAGAGATCGAACAGCAATCCTCATCGACGACCTCGCAGATACGTCGAATACCATAACGAGAGCTGCGAAGCTTCTGAAGAAAGAAGGCGCATCCAAGGTCTATGCGCTGGTTACGCATGGAATCCTAAGCGGAGACGCCATCGACCGTATCAACGCCAGCGCTCTCGACAAGGTGGTCGTGTCCAACACCATCGATCAAGATGACCACCTAAGACGATGCCCTAAGCTGGAGACCGTGGAAGTTGGCCATGTATTTGCAGAGGTAGGTATACATTCGATGATTATATATTGACCGGTTGCTGACTTTTCTCAACAGGCCATTCGCCGCGTCCACCATGGTGAAAGTATCAGCGTTCTCTTCCAATATGATTGAAGATTTAGATACACTCTGTTTGTTTTTGGGGTTTCCATTTACCTGAACGCTTGGTTTTAGGAACAAAAAAGGGATGCGTGTTTACTGAATGTCAGAATGGAGTTACGAGTCGTGCATATATTATTGTGTCATAGTACGGAGTACTATTTTTCATAGACAATCAACTTGGTTGGATACAGTCCAGGGAGGCCCCTGGTCAGCGCATTGTTATGGACTTCAATTGTCGGTGGAATCTGTATTCCTTAATGCTTAATGAGACGAGTTTATGATCATTGCATTCTTCAACGTTACTTGAGCCATTCTTTTTTCTTTCAATGACGCTCTTGAATTCCAATGCGCTTCCCGGTGCTCCAAAGCCGTAACTTAATAAAATACAGTAAATCGTGAGATTCTCAAAGCAAAAGAGTCAGCTTCATACATTATTAAAAGACAGAAATATAGTTGCCTATTCTTTCTTTCTGGTTCTGTGCAATGCATTCCGCAATCCAAGTGACATTCCGGATTTCCTGAGTCTCGGTTAGCGCCGCCCATATCTCGCCCATATCTTAAAATGAGAAGGACCCTCACCTGTTCCTTTAACTTAACCCATGCGTATACCACTGCAGGCGTGAATTGGCGCGTAAAGACAATCCTGGAAGATTCCATTTCCTTCTGATAGAACAAGTCCTCCAAGCTCTTCCCATCGGCTCCTGCGGCGCCCAGGCCACCTCCACCACCGCCTTGGTTCAACCCGACAGCGTCAAAGAACGACTTGTACTCCGGCACCGCACTAACGGCAAGGGATACACCCTCGACATCGTCAGCTCGGGAGAGCATCAAGGAACCCTCGGGATACAGCTTCCCGAACTCCGGGTAGAGTTTTCTCCGCTCCAGCTTCGAAAGCTCGGTCCCGAACGAGTTCAGTGTGATATTGATAGCGCGACGATCCCCCTCGAACTCCAAGATCTCAGACATGACCTCCTGCGTCGGCGTGCCCTTAAAGTCCGGATGCGTATTGACAAACTTATAAAAATCCTCCAAGTAATTCTTGTAGAGCGTATTCCGCACGATCTCGATATTAAGCTCATCGAGATCCTGGTGGCTAAGACTCGCCTTGAAATACGGCGCTAACGGCGTCTCGACCAGGACCGAATTGTACAGCTCCTCGATGTTCGTCGCGATGCAGAGCACCGGCATCGTCTCGAACCAGCCCAGTGCGTGACAGCGTTCCAGGAGTTCTCGCGTGTCGCGCTCGTGCAGCGTGCCCGTGATCAAGAGCGCGATGTTGTCGATCATGTAACCGTATGTCAGGTAGGACATGAATTTAGCAATTGAGCCCGCGGCTTGGGCTTGCAGGTAGCGGAATTCGGCGACGAGTTTGTCCGTCATGCGGCCGGCTAGAGAGGAGGTTGAGGGGTTGGGGGGGAGGGAGGCGAGGAAGTCGCCGTATGCCGGCGCCAGTTGGAGCTTGACATCTTGAGCGAGGAGAGATAATATGTCAGACGTTGTACGAGTAATCCCTCACTTCCACTTCCAGACAGGCATGCATAGACTGGTCAAGAGACTAACCATCTATACTTTCGCATTGGGTCAGGTTGGAGTATTGTTGGCTGTTGAGGAGGCTGTTGCGATATCCTCGGACAATGCCTTCGATATACCTGCATCGAGCTGTTAGTTGTACGGTGTACCGTTTTGACGCTGTTCCTCCCCGTCTACCGAATAGCACATAACTGACCCGCCGTTGACATTGAAGAACAGACCCTCCATGGTGCAGAGAAGATATTATGCAGCTTAGGTTGAACCAGTTTTGCGCAGAGGACGACGAGCTGGGGCATGTCCTTTTGGCCCATAGCATAGGCATAAGTAAACCGCGGCATCAGCCACAATCAGCCACAGTTGCTGTTTGCACTGTTTGCTCAAATTGCATAGTTTGCATTGTTTGGCTGTTTACACTATTTGCACTGTTTGCACATTCCTTCACAATCTTCCGCCAGAAAAAAAAGTCGACTTCAAAAAAAGTCGTCTTCGGTGGTTTTTGTCTTGACTTGCTTGCAGGACATTGCGCCGTCCAACGCCTTTTTCCGTTTCTTTTTTTCTCTTCTATTTTTATCTTTCGCTGTTCTTATCCCCCTGTCTATTTGCTTTTCTCGATTATTCTTATAAAGGGGGGAACAGCGAGGATCGTGGTCTCCCACTATGACGCTTTTTATCCTCACTGAAACCAGTGCGGGCTATGCCCTGCTCAAGGCTAAAGACAAGAAGCTTCTTAAGCGTGAGGATCTTGCCTCAGAGGCTTCTACAGCAGAGGGTGTTTCGAATTTGTGAGTCTCCAATGGCAGTAGTCGAAGGCAGCAGGAGAAGAAATCAGCAGCTCGGTTGGTGGAATCAAAATTCTAACTAATTGCTGTGTTCAGGTTGAAATTGAAGAGCTTCAAGAAGTTTGATTCCGCTGCTACCGCTCTGGAGGAAGTTGCTTCGATTGTCGAAGGAAAAGTTACTCCTCGTTTAGCCGGTCTTCTGGACGAGATCAAAGACGAGAAGAAGGTGTCTTTGGCCGTTGCTGATCCGAAGCTCGGTACGATATCTTTTCTACTGTGTGAGATGGATGTCAACGGCGTACTGACTACAATTTGTAGGAAATGCCATCGGCAAACTCCCCAATCTCTCGGTGCAATTGGTAGCCGACTCCTCTACGACAGACCTCTACCGTGCTATTCGCGAACACCTGCCCACGCTAATTCCGGGCCTCATGCCGCAAGACATGTCTACGATGTGTCTTGGTTTGTCGCATTCTCTTGCACGACACAAGCTCAAGTTCTCACCGGACAAAATCGACACCATGATTGTCCAGGCTATTGCGCTTCTCGATGATTTGGATAAGGAATTGAACACATATGCCATGCGTGTGAAGGAGTGGTACGGCTGGCATTTTCCGGAATTGGCAAAAATCCTTAACGACAACATTGCATACGCGAGGCTTGTGCTGAAGATGGGCATGAGGTCTAACTGGGAGTCTTCGGACCTCGCCGAGGTTCTTCCCGAGGAAATCGAGGGTGCGGTCAAGAACGCTGCTGATCGTTCCATGGGTACTGAAATCAGCCAGGATGACTTGGAGAATATCCAAGCTCTCGCTGAGCAGGTTGTCGGCTTTGCCGAGTACCGCCAGCAGCTCGCTAGCTATCTGACTGCCCGTATGAACGCTATCGCGCCCAACTTGACGGCGCTTGTTGGCGAGTTGGTTGGCGCTCGTCTCATTGCTCACGCTGGAAGCTTAACCAATCTGTCCAAGAGCCCCGCTAGTACCCTCCAGATTCTCGGAGCCGAGAAGGCTCTGTTCCGTGCGTTGAAGACCAAGCACGACACGCCCAAGTACGGTCTTATCTACCACGCCTCCTTGATCGGCCAGGCATCAGGAAAGAACAAGGGCAAGATGGCCCGTGTTCTGGCCGCCAAGGCATCCCTGGGACTCCGTGTCGATGCGCTGGCAGAATGGGAGGACGAGGTCACAGAGGAAGAAAGAGCAGCTCTAGGTATGGAGGCTCGATTCAACCTCGAGAGAAAGCTGGCGGGTATGGAAGGAAAGCCCATCAAGCCGAGAGGTGTCGCCATCGCACCCAACGGCGCAACGGCCCAGCCCAAGAAGTTTGAGCTCAACGAGGCGCGGAAGTACAATGCCGATGCCGACGCGGTAACCGACGAGGCACCGGCGTCAGCCAAGAAGGAGAAGAAAGACAAGAAGGACAAGAAGGCGGTCGAAGAACCGAAGGATGTTGACATGGCTGACGCTGACTCTGACGAGGGTGAATCCGAGCCCGAGGCTGATGGTGCCAAGGGATCCGAGCTTGAGAAGATGGCAGAGAAGGCCGGCCTGAGCGTTAAGAGGTACCAGCGGAAGCTTGAACGAGGAGAGATTCAGTTCGACGCGAACGGCAATCCGAGTTCGATCAGCAAGAAGGATCTGAAGAAGGCCAAGAAGGAATCCAAGAAGTCCGACAAGGACAAGGACGATGGCAAGAAGCGGAAGAGGTCGGACGAGGGAGAAGAAGTGGAGAGCGCCGATAAAGACAAGAAGAAGAAGAAGAAGAAGGCCAAGGGTCAGGAGTAAGGGAAAAGTTATTTTGTTTGTTCGGTTTCTGTGGTGTCCTCGTCCTCTGTTCAATTGACTATTTCTATACTGCTACTGTACGATATCAGTTTGTTATTCGTTTCTTCTTTCTCTTTCTTTCTGGGTGGCATATCAGGGTGAGATTATGTCTTTCCTGGGCGCAGAGGTGCTTTTGGTATAGGCGTGAATTCAATAATACGTTCAGATATCGTTGAGTCCGTAGACTCCGTACGGAGTACTGGAATAGATATCATTGAATTCCTGTATTTCCCCGAAGTAGTGCTGTGCTATGATGCCGCTTTCCTAACGAAGGATAGCCTACATTACTGAACAAGAAGGCGGTATGACTAGCGCCATAAAATTCACCCACCGCCCCAACGTCAATCCCAATACTGTCGGCAAAATAGCTTCATTTTTTCTTCCATCCACTTTCAACACAACAACAACAACAACAGCAACAATGAAGGTAAGAATCACAAACATAAAAACAAACCTCAAAAGATTACTCGCTAACAACAGTCGAATTTCAGATTTTAGACCCCCAATCCGCAATCCTAACCAACGTCGAAGTCCTGGCGTTCCTCACCGCCAACCCACCGCGACGACCACCGAATCCGCCCCCAAATTCGAGGAATTGGGTCCCGAGTCCGGATTTGAGGGATCACAATACTGTTGTTAAGGAGGTGGGTTTGTCTTTTTTTTTTTTCTTGCTTGCTTGAGCTCTCCTCTCCGGGGGTGTGGTGTGTCATAGCTAGCATGGCGATGTGCTATGCATATGGAGTATCTACTCTTCCTTAGTTACTCAAGGATGCTTCGCCTTGATTTAAACTGAATGCTAACAATAACTACAACACAGATCCATAACTACACCTCCCGCCTGTCCCCACACATCTACAAATACCCGCGCTACGTCCATGAATACGAACTCCCACAAGTCCAACCACAACCACAACCACAACAATCGCGAAAACAGTCCAAATCCTCCACCTCCAACAATAACAACAACAACAATGATGACGACACCGAGGAACCACAAGTCCCGCCGCGGCCGATTAATAACGCGCCGACGCCGCTGGATCATGCGCTGCGGTCGCTTATTACGAGATTGAAGCCGTTTGGGTTGACGAAGGGGGAGGTTTTGATGATTGTGAATCTTGGGGTTGGGCTTGGTGGTGCTGGTGGTGAGGGTGAGGGTGAAGGTGAGGGTGTGGGGGAAGAAGGAGGGGAAGTGGTTGAAGGTGGTGAAGGAGAAGGAGAGGGGATGGATGTTGATGCTGTGGATGGACAGGAAGGTGAAGTAGGTGAAGGAGATGGTGGTGGTGGTGGCGGTGGTGAGGAGAATGGATACGATGAAGGCGCGGAACAGCAACAGCAGGATGGGCCTATGGAGGGTGAAGAGCAGGGTGAGTATGCGGGTGAGGCTGAAGCTGGCGGAGAGGGAGAAGGAGGAGCAGAATTGTCGGAAGATGACTACGGAGCGCTTGCTTTGTTGGATACTGTCATTGAAGAGAGGGAGGAGAGGCTTTCGAATGAGGACGTTGCGAGTGTTTTGACGATTATTCGGGAGTGTCTTGGGCAGGGGAATCAGGGCTTGGAGGGTTAGGGTTAGGGTTTTTCACCTTGAATCATGTCGTTATATGAGGACAAAATATACATACAACGCTTCCTCATAAACCCCAAAACGCCATGCAGTAGACACAGTACCATAAAATCATCAATCATCGGCTTAACCCCCCTTCTCCTTCCCCTTAACCAAATGACCCCATTGGTTATAAACAGGCTTATCACTCCCACCACCACCACCACCACCAGTAATACTACCATAATCCTCCCCCTCACGTCCCCAAGCCCCATAGCCATCCGCAAAAACGTCCTCCTCATACCCACCGCACAAATCGCCATAGTCAATCCACTCCTCGTTACTCGTCCACACCCCTCCTGCTCCACCGCGCGTATCCCACCAATCCTGCCCGCCCAGCAACGACGACTGAGACGCGGACTGGCTGCGCGAGGAGCGCGTGTACTTGCGGAGCAGCGCGCGGGTCCACGGCGAGAACCACATGTACGACCACCACGAGTCCTGTGAGGACTTGGGCTTGCCCTGGTTGATCTGGATGATGACCGGGACTGTGGCGGCGTAGACGTTGGTTACCAGCGGGAGGTCGCCCCAGCTGTAAAGGTGGGAGTTGGGGAGGGCGTCGAGTTTGGACTTGTACTGGAGTTGGTATTTTGTGCCTGATTCGCTGTCGTGCGTGGCTGGCGTGGTGGATTTGTATTGTGTCTCGGACTCAGCGCCCGGGGCCAGGGGCTTCTTGGTCGTTGTTGGGGATGGTGGTTGGTGGTCGTCGGTGGAGAATGGGCTGTCGATGTTCTCCTCGCTGAGGTCGGTTGGGAGGAGGAGGCGTCTTTCTCGCGGTACCCCGTGGTTCATCTGGGCGGAGGAGGACTTGGTGACGTTGTTGTAATCGAAGAAGACCACGTCGCTCGCCGACCGGAGCGTGTTGAACACGATGTTGGACTCGTAGTCGAGTCCAATCCCGTACTCGTATCGTTCGCCTTGCTTGAGAGGCAACTGCGCGGATGAGAGGTTGGTGGCGTCCGAGATGCCGATTTGTGTGTACAGCCACTCCTTGACGGGGCTGGCCGTTCTCCGTCTTTCGAGTTCCCGCACGTATTCCTGTCCTCCGTAGATCCTCGTCAGAGCCAGGACATCGCCCCAGTAACTGCGAGTATACCGCTCAACGAATCGGAGTATCGCCGCGTAGATCAATTTCAAATCCGCTGCCTGACCCATCATAACGCTCGGATCCAGAAACCGCGGGCGATGGTACTCCCTGTCTTCATGCGTGTCTGTGTCCCATCCGTAAATGTCTGGTGGAAGACTGGACTCCGGCAGTGGCAGACACGACATCTCCAGTGTGATATTACCCGGACTTGGAATGCACTCTTTAAGAGCCCCAAACAGAACGCGTTGGCTGTACTTCTGCACTATTTCTGGTTGCGCGCCGTCCTTGACTCGTCCATCCATGCTCGCATATCCGTACTTCTTCAGTAATCGCCGATTATTGTCTCTCAGGATGTTTTGATACCGTGCTACCGTCACCTCCGGGGGAAGTTGAAAAAGCGTGTTCAGCCCGTCGACGATGAGAACGAAATCGTGACTGCGCACATTTTTCGAGTTCTCCAAATAGTTGTATATCCCTCTGATCCTGTCCACCATGTAATCATACCGAGTCGCATTCCTGGGGAGCTTCCTACCGTATTCTATCAGAGTCGGAGCGGGATAACCCAGGATCATCGCAGACGTCACCGTCCGGCAGAGACCAGCGCTTTTCCGAGCAGCGGGAACAAGAACATGGAAGGACGGATTGGTCTTTTGGAGACTGCTGGGTAGGATAGTGGCATTTCTTCCGGGTGGCTTTACGTTTGATAGAACAGGCGCATCTTCGGGGCGATTAGGGAAAGGATGGTAGGAGGGATGAATTGACCAGTAGCTGGGTTCTGTTTGCTTTATCTGATAGTTAGCCTGGATTCCTCTGGAGGTACTCCTAGCGGTGTCCTCACTTCATCTTGCAACCTCACACTGGTTCGTGGAGGTCCTCTCGACGACAATACAAAGAAAGCAAAAATACAGGCAAAGGCGATACAAAGTAGCCTTGCTCTTCGCGTCCTCGGTCGACACCAGCTGACGTGTCGCAAAGTCGCCTTCATGGCGGGATGTCGTCGCAAATACGTATATATTTATTCAGAGAATAGGGTCAATAGCTGTACTGTCCATTCATACGAGAGTGATTGGATAATAACAAGAGGAGCTGTGTTGATATTGATATCGTGAATCGTATAGACAGCCGTCAATGGAGAGGCGTTGAATAGTAGTATTTAAGGCAGAGACGCTGCTTATTTGCAGCGATTCTAAGCTGTACCGGCAGACATGGCAAATACAAGGCAAATGAACAGAAACACGCAGTGTTTATTAACAAATCCGTTATGCTCGTATGTACTCGTGAAAGGAAAAAGGATGAAGAGTTGTTAAGGAAGAAAGAGAAAAAAAGACAAAGAAAAGAAAACATCATCGGCGGAGATCACGTTGAACTTACTCATGATGACCTCCAACCCTAACCACCTACCCTAATAACCAACCCCAACCCTAACTCAATCCATATAAATCTCATCTCGAAGTCGTTGCAGATTCCAGAGAAACCCTCCTCCTCCTCCTCCTCCTCCTCCTCCGCCGCCGCCAGTGGTCGTTGCTCCTCCTCCTGCCGGAGTTCCCTCACTCTCTCTCGCGCGAGCTTCATCAGCCCGCCCCTTTTCGACCTTCCTACTCTGCTCCTCCAACACCCTGCGCCGGTCATCCACCAACTTCCCCAGCCCATCCACAAACTTGTTCCTCGCCTTCTCCTCCGCAGTCCCCCTCCAAACAACCGCCAGCGTCCGTATAGCCTCCACCCGCCGCGCAGCGGCTTCAATCCCCGCCTCTCCACCACCACTGCTATTGAGTAGATCCACGACCTCCGCGCGTAGTCTCTCGGCAACCTCCTGACCCTTCTCCTCGCGCTCTTTCCTCTCTCCGGCTTCGGGGGCCGAAACTGATATGAACGATGAGGTTAACGATGTCTCCGACGGTGGGAGTGCCCATTCCATAGCTTCGCCGAATGTGCGGACGACTTCCTCCAATCGACCGCGGACTTGGTCCAATGTGCGTAGTTTGGCGATGTACTCTGGGTCTTTCGTTCGTTTTGTAGTCGTAGTCGTAGTCGTAGTCGTAGCAGTGTCGGTCGGGTTTGTGTCTGTCTCTATAGCACCAGGATGACTGGACTCGGCCTCTAGACCCTCTGGTATAAATTTCTTTATATCATCGTGCAACACTTCCGTTAGGGTATCCGATAACCCGACTGTTTCTCCTCGTAGCACCTCGACTTCGTAGGCTAGACGCGACCCGCTTCGCAGGATGTCGTCGGTGGATGTGTTCAAACTGGTTGAATGCCGCACATTCTGCGCATTTACCTGTGACAGCAGCGATTGGACTTGTGAGGATAGTTCGGCGAGAGAGGCGGCTCGAGGGCTTTGCGGTTGCGTAGTGGTTGACGCCAGCGTCAACGGGGGAAGAGTGTCATTGAGGAAATCGACTGGGTCGAAGGTTGGATCGCTGAAGTTTGGTGCTGGATGTGCTTCTATCGGGGAGCGCGTTCGGGAGAGGGTCTGCGGTGTTGGTGAAGCCATTTTGGGGGTTTTTGCTGTGTTTTCCGAGTCGGGAGTTGGGGAGTCTACGGTACCGTATGTATACCGCCGTTAGGAGAGGAGGGTTTCACTACATACTCTTCTTCTCTTCAATGTTTACTTCCAAGGATGATATTATAGCATTAGTGGTCACTGGTAAAGTACATATAAAATCCTCAAAATCAACAGGCCAAACAAAGTCACTACAAATCGGGTATCGTTGTCGGTAACTAGTTCTGAAAGGTCCAGAACTGCTCCGTGAGAAAAAGAACAGAATTCGCAAAACAAAAGGAACATCCAAAGCAAAGCGACAGTTTCCGTGCTCGTCATCGTCAAGTTCGTTCACAATGGCAAAGGGCCGCCAGCCGTGGCCCGTAGCCGACACGGAATTAGATATTCTCGACAACCTGCGAATTTATGGCTCGCTGAAACCCGTCGTCTACATTAGCAGGTACAGGTCCGGATATGATTCTGCTAGGTCCTTCACCGGCATTATCGGCTCCCTGCTGCACCACAGACTGGTTCATTGCAGGCAGGAAGATGACCTTGCTATTAGCCGACTTGGCCATGGACTGCATGGCTTCGAGGTAGCGAATCTGCATAGCAGGGGCGGAAGAGAGGATGTCGGCAGCCTATTTTGAAGCACATTAGTTGTCATTTCAATTTCTAAGACGTGACTGTCATACCTGACGCATCAGTTTGGCCGCTTCAACCTCTGCACGGGCCCCGATGACTTTGCTCTCGCCAACTCGCTTGGATTGAGCAGCCATGGAAAGGGAATCTTGCAGTTCATCGCTGAAAATGAGATCCTTGATAAGCATCGACTCAACCTGAACGCCCCAGCCATGTGCCACCTCGTCGATGATCTCGGACATGGACTGAGCAATCTCCTCGCGGCGTTCAATCACATCCTGCAAGACTCGCGCTCCGATGGCATGGCGCAGAGTGGTCTGGGTTCGCTCCACGAGCGCCTGCTTCACGTTGGAGATCCCAAAGGCCACTTTGTGCGGATACGTGACTTGGTAGTATATAACCGACGTCAAGTGGAGGGTGACATTGTCCTTGGTCATGCAGACCTGGCGGGGTACCTCGACGGTCTGGATCTTCACGTCCACTGTCTTGAGAGTCTCGCTGAGAGGATTCACCTTGACCAGACCGGGGTCTACAGCTCGGTCGAAGCTGGAAGGTAACATATTGTTAGCAGGGCGGACCGAATCTTAACTGGCGAAAAGTACGAGCACGACGAACCGTCCGAATTTCTTAACAAGTCCAACTTCGCCTTGATTCACAGGCTTGAAGGGGTTCGGGCAGCAGAAGCAGCATGGAATGGCCCCTAAACCGCCAATACATGAACCGAGGCCGCTGACTGGACAAGCAAGGTTAGATTCTGTCTACTTCCAACACTTTTTTTGAACTTGGACTGGGTTGCCGGCGGACTTACTGAAACTTGCGTACCAGCTGTGCGCGTCCGGATTATCAGGATGAGCCTGGACCTGCCGCGCGTATGTGGGCTGCAGGTCCTCTGGGCGTGGTGGTTGGACGTTTACCAAACCACCTCCTCTTGAAGAGGGACTTTTCCCATTATCACTTAGGGTGTCTGCTGGAGCGGACATGGTGGTGATAGACTCTGGCTCTTAAGAGTCGATAGATCTGAGATGGTGAGAGACTTGAGACTACTTGGAAGAACTTAAATGTCTAAGATAGACCGAAGAGGGGATGGAAGAAGGCCAAGGTTTATATAACAACAGTAAACAGACGAGGTTAGATGCATGAAGCTCATGTATCTATCCATCACTGCACACCACTTTTCCACGGTGATGCGATGTACATGTACATGTACCAATACATTGGTTGCAGCACTGCCCCTCCCTCACTACTGTAATTGGTCCAATGAAGATGTGATTTGGATTCTTTCTTCGACTCCCGTGGTTGGACCGTTGGAACTTTGGGAACTGAGAACTGAGAACTGAGAACTGAGAACTGAGAACTGAGAACTGTCAGGGCTGATGATCGTTTTCCATCCCGACGTCATCTATAGCCATGTTAGCGCCCAGGTGCCAGGTGCCCCAGTCGTATTGACGCTATTGGGTCGTTGGCCTAGGATGACTTCAATGACATTTGCATTGAAGGTAGGATTCAGAGCTATTGAACCATCGCTGTAGATTGAAGATATTATTGGTCCCTTGCAAGAATGCTCGGAATCTAACTTGAAGATCAGTACAGTAGCCTAGACATTGTCACCATTTGAAGTCAGATAAGCACCGTCTTGATTTAATTCGCCATGGGGGCTTAGCTACACCGATAACTACTGGATGCTGTTTGATATACCTACTGCTGTTTCCCTTTGAAGTGACCGTAAGTTATGAGGTCTATCTCTCAGCCTTCAGGAACATCCCGTCCAACAAGAAAAATCGCTTATTAGAATTTCAAATTGCAACCGTGGAGAGGAAGAGCAGTTTGTTTGGCTCGAGCTCGTGTTACCGATGAGAAATCCATGGTTTGGAAACGGAAATAACTTCACGGACTGGAGTGGACGATCAGGACCCGTCAGACTTTAGGTCAATACGGACCCGGAGAGTCAGGGGATTTTCATAGGAGTCAGGTCATATTTGAAACCGAAGACATCTCGATAATGAGCACAGCGTCTCCCGATTCTCGAACGCTATATGTATCGTAGGGCGCAGCATGATTTTGACAGTGGCAGTGCCAGGCGTATCATAGACACGAAAAACAGACTGAGTAGCTTAACTTATCATAATAGATTGAGGTTGCTAATAAAAAGAAAACGGGATATCAACACTGCATCGCTCAAAATCCAATGTAAGCACATTATAGGTCTGGTCAATCCGTCATGCACATCAAACCATGGTATCACACGCGAGTCCAAAGGTCCATGTTGAAGCTACCATGGCAACTGTAGCGGTGTGGGCAAATCTTTTCCAAGAACCGGTTCTGCAGTTCCGATATCCCTATAGATGAAGTGTCAGACAGTTGTGCTGAGTGCCAATTCAATAATTCGGGCGGACATACCCTGGTCCTCTCGGTGCCCAGTATTGGCCGGTCTTACTGATGTCGAAATCCTTGATGAAGGACGCCAGTGATTTTGCGGATTCGTCCGGTGTCACAGCTACAGTGATGTTAGCCTCATGGTCGACTGCATAAAGCAATGCACATCGCAACGAAACTCACCACCACCAGCATCCCAATACTTATCAAACCCAACACTCCTGGTCATATCTGTCCTCATGAATCCCGGATGCACCAGACCGACAGCAATCCCTTTGTCCTTGAGATCCAAACTGAGCAACTTCCCCACCATGTTCAACGCAGACTTGCTGGCATGATGGCCGTAATTACCACCACCTTCTTTCTCATGACGAAGTGTGATGCTCCCACTCTCGCTGCTGACGAGGATAATTCTGCTCCCTTCGCTTAGAAAACCTGCCTTGACGAGGCTCTGCACGGCAAAGACAGGGCCAATGGCCGACGTAGTGTACATCTTCACCTCCTTATCCCAATCGGGAGCGTCAAAGGTCTCGAAGCCGAAGTATCCCGCCGAGACAATGACGGTAGATAGTCTTGTGGCTGAAGGGAGTTGCGAAATCAGCTTCTGACCTACATCGGGTCGGCCGATGTCGATGTCGGTTAACCAGAATATTGGAGGTCCCGATTCGGTGTTTTCGGGTTCGGCACCGGATCGTGTTGTTGCGAAGACATCTGCGGATGGATCTGAGGCGTAGAGTTTGGTGAGAGAGGCACCAAGGCCCCTGGTAGCGCCGATGATGAGGACGTTGTTCGACATTCTTCAATGTTGCTGAGGATAGTCTCAACGCTCTTTATGCCCGAATGAACCATCTCGGTACCTTTCCTATATATACTGGCCAACTCCAGCCTTGACGCAACACAACCGCTGCATGACGTAAGACAGAGACGTTCGAATTGATTTGTTCAATCCTGCAGGCTCATCCAGTCTGTCTCTGTTGAGGATTCCGGCCTCTGTCGGGCTCGCTGGCGTGTCGTCGAATTCGCCGCCGGCTAGGGGGACTCACGGAGGAGAGAGTCGCCAGTCGCCTCCTCCTGAACCGCTGATAGCAATGCACCAGCAGAACTTGAAAGTGCAGAATCACAGCCACAGTCTCCGATCATGTAAACTGTCTTTGGTGGCTCCGTTTTCATTTTCCAAGAATAGCATCATGAGACAAAAAAAGAAAAGACCTCCGTTGCAGCTTAAAACGCCGGCTCAAACTTCATCCAAAACGTCCTCCGCGTTTCAAATGTCGCTGCAACCACCCGGGATTGATATTTAGTCGGTTAATCATTTTCAATTATTTCTTCTGCTTCTTGTGTATCTTTCAGTTTGGATTGTTTGTTGGGGGTGACTGTAGGGCTTCAATTGATGATTGACGATGACTTCTCTCTACAATTTCATCTATCAAGTGAAGCGGGCTGGTTTGACGTTGAGCAAACTCAAGAAGGAGAGTCTGCAGAGAGAGGGCTCGCCGCGGTATGTACATACGCATCGGTCTGTCAACTGTGATATAGCTAGCTAACCTTTGCCAGTCCCAGCGAAATTCATTTGGTCCCTACTTCGTCGCCTTGGGATCTTCTCCCTGCTGAAGTCCAGGTTACGATATTCTCCCACTGCGGCGTCCGAGATCTACTCCGGTCAAAACTTGTCTGTCGGGAATTCTACCAGCTTCTCGCCCTCAATGAGCACGAGGTGTCTAGACAGTACCTCCGCCGACGTCGGCATGGGACTCTTCCCTCCCCGGTAGATGCTGAGAAGACATATACGCGGAAACCGGAAGACGACGTCGTACTCCTCTCGGATTTATTCCTCCCCGCACAAAGTGCCAAAGGCGGCTACTTATACACCTTCAGATATTTGCACAGATTACGGCGGAGGCAGAATGTCTGCTCCAAATTGTGTTATTACCTCGCGGACCGTGTGATGGATAGACTCTGGCATAACGAGTTGATGCCGATAAAGTCCAAGATCGCCTCCAAGAACGAGCGGAATGCGTTCTATCAATCGAGTGTAGCACGCATATTGTTTCACTTCGTTCCGCTCATGTAAGTTTACCTCATTCTTGTTGTTCGGCCGAATTTTCTTTTGATTGATGGCTTGCTTAATCCGTTCCGTCAAGGTACTACGTGCTATACTTCCTGGAGACATACTCTCTCGTTAGATGGGAGCATAGGAATGATCTCCTACGAGACTTTGAGGCCGGCCGACTGCCAGTCCCCATACCCCCTGATATCAGGAAACGGATGTATCGAGAGCTACAGGTGAAGTTACTCCGCTCGCCTCCCTTCACGGACACATCCACGCTCGTCTCCACGCACCATTGTATGCAACTGCTCGTTTCCTATCTGCGACGCACCGTCATGGACGAATTCGGCGTGTTCGACCACAGCTGGATCGCCTCTTTACTTACCGTCTCGCCGTCAGTGCGTATAGCAGAGTTCTTCTCTGCCGAGATCGGTGATGGTGGAAACCAGCGCACACAGCGAAAGGATTTCATGTACAACTTTCACAATGACATAGAGACCAACGAGAGAGATGATATGAATTCGCTTGTCTTCGAGCGCACTACCAACAGCCACATGCATGGTTCTGTTAACGATGTTTGGTTCGACGTGGCCGAGAGGGAGTTGGCTCTGAGGAACGCTGCTCCCCATGACACGGAGAAGGTTTGGATTTCCCCAGAGGTCAACATTCCAATCCTTTTTGGGTGCCAGCGCTGCAGCGAGCATCAAGTGGGGTGGTTCGCATGATCTTTGGATGTGTGGGTGCAGATGCATTGAACCTCGTTATATATGCCTTGTTGGCGCATGTACTAGGGAGAGAGTCAAAACTTGCCGCCGTCTGAAGCAGCAGTGTCTCGACCTAGACTGAAAGATTATGACTGCGTTGCGCCTCCTCAGCTACCCCGACCTGGACCTACGACAAATTTATGAAACTGGCCGAGAGCGAAGTGTCTAGGACGAAGATGAGTGACGCTCGAAACTCACGGTGAAATAAAGCAGCACGAGAGACGCGGGACTACAGGTCAGTGCAATACATCTGGCGTATGTCGCTTGTTTAACGCCACGTCTATATTTTAGCAACACATATGGCATATGCGATGCCCATTCAGAATGACTCTTTACGGTCATAGGTACCGTCACGAAAACGGCATTTTGGAGATATCAGAGCCTATTGCTAGGATGTATTTTGGCGAGAATCCTGGTGATTCCCGAGTTTCAATTGCAGAATGCGCTGTTCAAGCGAAAAGCGATGCGCTACCGTCGGGTCACCCCAGCCGCCAACGCACGCTTCTACGAAGCACACCCGGCTCGCCTATGGAGCGAATCCATATCCATGACGGATCTTGCGTGGATCTCGCGCCGAGCCCCTGGAGAATTTCGACAGAACGGATCTCAGGTCGACTGAAATCCATAGCCTCATCAAAGAGGTGAGATTCTGTTAGACGAGTAGAGTACTTGGTCCCACAATACGAAGATGTATATCGATGGAAATTGTTCTCTCAATCTGAGCTATCAGTCGATTCGCTTTCATATTCAAAATAGTCTTACCGGTAAGGATTCTTTCGAATAGAGCCACTATGAAAGAGGATCTTTCCTTTGATCTTATGGTCACGTGAAAGAGACATTCATCGAGATGTGCCTGACTTCAAGTCTTCAACTGTCTTACTTATTCCTTATATCAATGATGCCTGTCGATGGCCAGTAGCTACATATAACAGTGGACGTTGGAGAAATCGTTGCTTCGATAGTCTGGAACATTCGCACGGCCCGTACTCAAATTCGTGGTTCTTGGTCCGGAAGCCTGGGAGACCGACAGGTACGTTGGCCGAACAGAACTGAAAGACGCCAATATGCCTCCAAATGCGGATGAGTTCTCGGAGGATTTCAGTGGGAATGGATGACGATGGCGTCGCTCATGGACCTGTTTTCGGGGTACGATCAAATCCGTCTTGCTGAGCGTTCCAGGGACATGACGGCTTTCCAGTCCCCCATTGGACTGGTTAGATTGACTCGGTTACCCCAGGGGTGGACTGGCGCCGTCCCTGATATTTGCAATGGATTCAACGCAGGAGCCCGCTGCTCCCCCAAAACTGTGAAGGTCTCAGGCTTTCTTCGTGCCCTTCAAGGAGACGAATCTGCTTGAAACTGGTCTCTGGACACCTTTTATGGCCGAGCGGTATTCCTAAATCTTTTCGCTCGTTGACATTCGACTTGGACTGGACAACACCAAAAGCTCAGGTGAGGTCACTTCCAAGCTTCAGTGTTCACCAAGCACCTTCAGCTAACCACTATACTGTGCAGTGAAGGCTACGGTATGGGCCGTATGGCACGCCAAGCGGACGATCGAGTTTTTATGCCGCCGTCACGTCCCCTAGATCCAGCTCCATGAGCTCAGACTATTCCCAATTTCCCAACCAGAATCAAACTATCAGTCGCATCAAGTGCTTAGTCTTAGTGCTCCCTCCGAAGCTACGGAACTTGAGGCCCTTCGAGCCGCTACCCTCGGAGCGAGGCTGCATGTCTTGAGGACTGGCTATCGACATATCGCGCAGCTATTTGTGAAGTATCCAGTCAGTCATTGATGCTTCAGTTTGGATCCGGAACTCGCACACGTTGACGTCGCGTCTCAGAAAGATGGTCAGGTATGTGTGCTAGGCTACCGTGCTTCCTCTCGTGCAATTTCTGATTGGCTAACCCGTCTCAAGGCAACCTCTTAAGAGCAAGCGGGTCTGAAGAGGCTCTGGGAACTGCGTCCTGATCTCCTATGTGGACGGCCAAAGGTCACAGTTCAAGATGACTATTCAGACAGCCTATATCAATGCCACGCAGATTAATCTACCATATCATAGGAAGTAGAAATTAATTGACATGTACCTAGCGGAGTAATTAGTTAAGTTACTACGATTCTCCTTACATGATCAAAATCCTGGAGTCCTAGCACCCTCCCAAACCCCGTTCAGACCACCCGCGAGACCATGCATTCGCCGTTCCAACAGGTCCTCTTCACTAGGAAGACTGACCAGGCTCACCAGGCTCCCCTCTCTCCTCCGCAACCCTGTCATCACTGCCCCTTGAATGAGATCGGACGTGTCTCTCCTATCGTCGGCATCGGCATCGTCATCGTCATCGTCATCAATGGCTACGTCACGATCGACGCTGTCATTAGCGCCCCGTCCCCCTTCTTCTTCTTCGCGTGGTTCCTGACGGAGAGACAATTTGAGGGATCTCATCAGTTCGCCTCTACGTCTTTGTTGGGATCTGGTGGGGGTGGGGACGGTGTTTCCGACGTCTGTAGCCGAGGATGATGGGTTGATGATTTCTTGTGCGTTCTTGAAATCTTTAAGAGTTATGTGCGAGTGCGACTCGGAATCACCATGTGCGGCGTCGGCTTCAGTGGTGGTCTTCGCTCGATAATCCTGTGATTTTCGGTCTGGGTTATCTTTCGACATGGATGTCATTTTACCAATTCCCATTTCTAGAGGTCTGTCCTCGTCTGCGGAGGATTCACCAGTCAAGCTGCGCTTGATGGGTCCCGGGGTTTGATTTCTGACTTTTGACTTGCTTCGAGGTGCCGGGTCCGATCTTGAACTCTGTCTGTGAGTGCTTCCAGCAATAGACTTCTTCTTCGTATACTTCTTCATTTCGGCTATGGCAAACAGGTCTTGAATCCAGTTCGCGCACCGATTGACATACTTCCAAGCGTCAGGGAAGAGACCGACCATTTGCAGAAACCCGTGCGAAATCGCCGGGATCAGCGATACTTCCACGTGGTCTTTTTCCTGGAATATCCGCTGCGACTTCTCGAGTCCTAGTTCCTGTCTCTCCTGGAAATGGCGCAGTTTTGCCTGTCGCAGTCGTCCCGCGAAGATGACGGTGTCGTCAACAAGGGGATCGCGCTCGCCTGTCAGGAAATAAGTCTTGGGGAAACGGGCGAGCAACGCTTCTGGGGACAGAACGGGGGATAGGAGGAAGTCCGTGCTAAAGTCTGGGCGGTTATGTGGGCCGATATACAGGATTATCATGGCTCTCATCATCTCGGGCGTCAGGATGCGGTCATTCGTATACGCCATGACGGACGAGACGGCTAATCGGGTTTGGACTTGCTTCGGCTGGTTGTCGACGGACGTGACTGTCTGGCTGTCGAAGCCGGCTTTCCCCGTGGCTGCATTGGGAGATTTCCTCATCGACCTGGACTGGTTCTGTCCAAAATAACCACTTCCTGATGGCAGATCGTGGAGCGCATCGTCTGATGGACCAGGTGTGGTCGACGGGGTGAGTTTGTTAAACTGGCCTTCCTTTTCTTGGACGACTTTCTGGTTCATTTTGCGTACGCTCCGGTCGAGAATCAGAGCCATCTGCTCCTCTGTCATCCAGCTCTCAACTTTAACAATCAAGGCAGGATAAGCCAGGACTAACCCGTCTGGCCGCGGGAGCACGTCCTCGCCTTGCCAGCGTCTTGAGTTTGTATCACACTGGGACTGTAGAACCACCAAGGTCGTTCCCACAGCAAGGTTCCCTCCGGCACTGTCCCCTGCGAGGACAATTCGTGGGAGTGTATGCCCACTCAGCCCGAGACAACGACCACGTGTTGCCACGATGCTGTGATAAACATCGTAACACTCGTTTAAAGCATACGGATAAGGATACTCTGGTGCCTTTTTGTAATCGAGACTCAGTATAGGAAGCTTCGTCTTCCCGGCCCAGGCAAGAAGTTTGTCCTCGCTCGTCCTGGGATTCATCGCAACGAAGCCGCCACCGGGGATATCTAAAATCACGCGAGTCTGGTCCTGCAAAGCGCTTAGCGGTCCGTCAAAATACAACCATGCGGCAACGGGTTCCTTGTAGGTCGACTGGCTAGGACGCGGTATCCTAATTCTCCGAGGCGAGTAGCTTGTAAACCGTGGACGCATAAGACTGGCGAGAGTCCAGAGATAGGGCGTAGTCAGTTTGTTCCATGATACGCGAAGATGGTCTACCGTGAGCGTTGCCCGGATACGGCGAACCTTCTCGTCTGCCTGCTCAGCCGCAAAAAGATAGTACACCGTGAAGACCAGGGAAGCGATATCTCTGAGCCACTTGGGCTTTACACCCATTGCGGTCCAAAAGCCCGCATCTAACGCAGTGGTGATCCATGACGCACGGAAGAAAGAGCGCGAGTAAAGATTGGCCAGAGGCTCCGGGCACTCGAGATCAACGATCTTGGCAAAATTACGGCAGATATAGAGCCAGAGGAAGACAATGACCGTAGTCTGCCAGACTGTCAATTTGCTGGAAAGCCGTGCCGAGAGAGCACGAATGCCCGGGGGGCCATGCTTGCTCCCTCTGCTCAGATGCACGAATCATTAGCAGAAACATTTTGAGAATGTACAGAGTAAGGTTAGTATATTTCAAAGTACCGTAAGAGGTAGGATGACCAAAATAGAACGACTATGAAGACCTGGATCTTCCGAAACTTGGTCGAAGGCCTTCCTAGAACGTGATCTGTAATAGGAGTCAGTTAATAAGTGTCACTTGCATATTCAGGTAGCTGGGTTTATTCGGAGATCTGAAAGCAAGCTGTACTCCGTGCATACCTATCATCCCTATATCTTCGGATACGAATGAGCGGTCACGGCACTGATCCCTGGTTTACTTGACGCCAGGAAAGCGTGGATGATAGGAGCTATATGCCAGTTAATCCGCACAATGCAGCAGAGCTGGCACACCTGATAGAAGAGACTCTAAGATACCGAACTGTTCGAGATAAAGAAAACAAGGCACCATAGGTACCTATCAACAAGGCAGAGTGAGTAAGGAAGACGGATAGAAACCTGCATTTTCAACCATTTTCAACCGCAACGGTTGAAATGAATTCGAAGAACGAATAATAATAGAGCCAGTCGATAGCATCGGAGAGCCCACCTGAAGTTAATCAGGAAAAGAGAACGAAGAATGAAAATGAGTGGATGAAAGGAAGAGGAAGAGGAAGAGGAGAGCATAAAGAAACCACTGAAATGCATGTGATCATAGCCAGCAAAGCAGTAACACGCCAATCCGGTTGTGATTACTATAACGCAGCTAATTCGTGTATACATTATGCAGAATTGAGTGCTGCAGCCTTAAATTGTAGAGTTCGTCTCGTATAGGATGCGTCGTATTGCAACAATCTGTCGCTATATTCTTCGGCAGTAATCCATACCATGTGCGTCTTGATAATTACACAACCAGACTTCCACAGCCATGCTGAGAAAGCCGGCAATGCAGATCCCACCAGAGTCGCTGACAGTTGTTGCTGAAAGAGAGAACTCCCGGTCCTCGTCGGGTACGCGATCACCAATCTCTGCGAAGGTGTTGACATACACCAGACCGCCCAGCAGTCCTTCCCAGAAGATGATTGCGAAGATGATGTATACGCTTGGAACAAAATTAAAGAGTGCATGCAGGGACAACACAGCAAGATTGATGACCTGTAGTAGTGACGGAAAGTAGAGATGGTGCACTCGGAAGAAAGGTGTCGACGAGCGTGAAATGAAGACACCGATCTGATAGATGGCATTGTACGCTGGGTAGAATTCACGGAACTCGCTGAAGGGCGATTCGTTGAGAGGGAAGAGAAGATTTGGAGAGACTCCTTGGTTTATCGTATACTCTGCAATGTAGACTAGCAGCAGAGGAAGCATACTTACAAGACATTTTATGAGCGGGCATCCATCTTCAAGGGGTTGAGAATACCTACAAAGGGAAGAAAAGTCCTCGAGCACGACGCAGGTTCGTTTTGAAACTCTGCCAAGCACTCGTTGCAAAGCCTGACGAGATAGGCTTGTACTGATCGTTTGAATTCTCGGAGGAGCCAAGGAGCCGGTCATTTTCCTCGTCGATCGCAACACGACCTTCTTCGCGGTTGTCAAGTCCGCTCGTCGAAGCCCCTCTTTCCACGATTGTCTGATAGTCACCCGCCACGGCCGTCAGATGCCGCAAACGATCTCTGGGCAGAATGAAGAAAAAGCTAACGACCATGACAGCCGGCAGGCAAGCTGACGCCAAAATGGTAGTCCTCACGCTGAAGCCCAACGAAGTAGTGGCAAGCGCATACGCACCTGCACCAACCAGCCCAGCGGCACCAGTTCCGCTTCCCCAGGACGCCAGACTGAAAGGCCCGTAGAAATGTGTCAATCCAACAAAGCTCAACTCTCCTCCACCGCTGGAGAGGCTGGCCAGTATTATACCTGCAATCTTGCTCGAAATTGTTCCACCTTCTGCATACGATGGACTCGAAGCAACTAAGAGCATGCCGGCTGCAGATAGCACCACGAATATCAGGATTCTAACCGAATAAGGCACGACGTGTATAAAGTAAGGAGCAACGAGCTTCGTTCCGAACGACGGTAAAACGTCGGCAAGGAGGACAACTCCCTTGGGGACATTTGGACCGACCAGGTCGAGAGCAGCAGAAAGAACAACGACATAGAGAACGTTGTTGATTAGGCCTGCAGATGGGATAAAGCAGGTTAGCCTACCGCACGCACCCTGGGAGCATTGTAACACTCACCACATAACCAGAACGAGACACAGACTCGGACATCGGCGCCACTGAACAGGGTCTTCACGCGATGGTGGAATCGGGCCCATGAGGAAGAAGGGGCCCCTGGAAGGGGAAGCATTGCGGGATCCCGGTCTTCTGCTTCAGTGGTAGACATTGGTATTTGGTACTACGCGGAGGGCCTAAGTAGGTATGATAATATTCACGACACCAGAAGAAAAGCGAGGATTCTCATATTGCTAGATTACTATCAGCAGAAACACGGGCTTCACCAATTGAGGGTATCTTTTAAAGTGTAAACATCAACACTGAGAGGATGCTCGTCGTCGATCGAGATAAGAAGGAGATCCCGTGACTGGTTACGTGGCCTTGACCTGAACCTTCGTTCGACGACATGTCACTTTTACGGTAGCCTATTTATTATGCCTGCAGCTGGATTCACCGTGTCTTGGAGAAAGAATGTATGTTGACGGCGCTGATGTCTCTGATTCAAATGTCGCGCGCAAAGAGAAAAATGCAGCTCCTGCTTGCGGCCCAGGAAAACCGGCACGATCCCGCGGCGCCATTCGCTTCTCGCAGCGTTTTTGGTGTGGTGCAGTCCTGACACACCCTGAAGCCTCACGCCCACGAGCAGCAAACCAATTCTGTTGAGTGAATGAATACGATACTCCATTGTCGGATCCATCTCAATTTACATTGTAAATTCTGTCGAGAACATATGCAACACTCCCCTCGCTCGACGCAGGACGAGCCGGAATATCCTACCGATATTTGGCGCTGGAACAATCCTCCTGGCATCTGAAGTTATCGGCTATCCAATGGCCAACAACGTCAAAAATATTGGTAGGCTGTTCTTGCTTGTCCATGCGTCGACCGAAAGGGAGTGTTGCGTGTGGCTGACAGCTCTTGCTCTCAAGCGAGAGTGTCATGAGAGCAAGAGCGTCAGTCAAACCGAGGGGAGCCTACACGGGCGAGCTAGGGCTTGGAGAGGAGTTACTGGCTGCCACGGGTGACAACGCTAGCAACAACCTTCGGATGACTGGCAAACAATTTATTTTTCTCGGCTTTTCCGTCGCTTGAGTCAGGGGTTGCAAAGCTGCTTGCGATGGCTTCGAAGGAAATGCGAATGAGCTCCCCAAGAGTCTCCGTTCGCTCGCCTAACCTCTTGCCAGCGCAAGTCGCTCGGCAACCCCTGACTTGAACAGGGTGAGAACATCTCGAACAATATAATTCGGAGGGAAGGGAGTTAAAGGAAGCCGAGTTAAAGGAGAAGGAGTTAGAAGTGAAACAGCTACCAGCCAACCGGAGATAAGTTAAATTTTCAGACGACGTTCCCACTCGGTGGATTCGACATTTAGCATGTTGGGAAGGAATTGAAGGTCTCCCGTTTATGTTACTGCGAAGTGACCGATTGACCGTTTGCTGGGCTTAACTCGCCTGTTTTGTTCTGCTCTCAGCCTCCATCTCCATGGTGCTGCGGTTGAATCGATGAGGATAAATCCCCTTCCTTTTTCCACCATGAGGACTCGCTCAACGTCGACTTCCTAACGGATTGCTGAATTCTATGTACGCTTCCTCGTTTGTGTATTCATTGACTGCCTCCAACAATGAATCCGCTTTACGTCCTTTGGCCATGCTCTGGTCAATGCCTTTGTTGCCAACCCTTTGTCCCATTGTTTCTTCCAGGATAAGTTCCAGCATACTCATGCTTGGGGGTACAATATAAGTTAGCCTGGCTGTCACTTTTGAGTTGGAGCTATAACCATCGAAGCTCGAATCATTGGTATTTGATTGCATTATAGTTCCAGCCGACGTTTGCATATATTTCCCCATATACCCTACCTGGAAAACATTCTGTCGTTTCTACACGCCTTCTTATATGATTCCTCTGTGCATATTTCATTCTTGGACCGAAGATAAGTTTACTCTTTGCAACGGAAGATCAAAACTTTCATTAAAATGAGCCATCACTGGTATGTCCTATCAATTGGTGACTTGAACTAAACTGCTTAATAGCTAACATTAACGACGGAACATAGCGATGTTTGCAAGAGAATCTCACACAAGAATTGCCTCCGTCTCGGACACATCTACCATTGCCGGAAGTGCGGCCAAATGTTCTCGTGCTATCACAAGAGATGTCCGCATTGCATCAACGCTACCGAAAAACGTCTAAGGCGCGAGCAAAAAGAGGCTCGCATGCAAATAGGAAAGGAAGCCAAGAAGAGCCGGACGGCATCTATCATTGAGTGAAAGAAGTAAGTATAACCGTTGTGGGAATAGTGTGCTGACCGTGAGTGATGCCCTTCCCTTCTACTTACTGCTTTGCTTTTTGCGTGCATCTGTTTTGCTACCCCGATGCTTGAGTATCCTCTGCTTTTGCTGTGCCGTAAGATATGCTCGTCTTCGCGTGCCCGCTTATATCAAGTTTGCCTGCCTATGTTGGGAAGAAGAAATTGGAGCTACTTGGTAACGGTGAGCATTTCGGTTGACGTTTCTTTTTGGCTTGAGAATAAGGGTACTATGATCTACTAAGTAAGACTAGTAGTGACCTACAATGAAATGCATGCTACACAGTCAGTAAGTATGCTGGATGCTCCGAGGTCTATGGATCCGGAGAACTACATTGTACATTACCAACTTAGAGATAACGGTCTACAATCCGTCTCTTCTTCCTGCAGCCACGCTGATACTATTACCTGGCTTTAACGGTGACACTTCTGCATCATGGAGTATGACATACCATAGGACGACCGTCTCGCTGCTCAGACTGACTTACGACAGTACGTATGTAGTTAGGGCATACGCATCCAGAGAATGATACGCTGTACCTACTCAGGCAGCGCTAAGACTAATTTACCGGATAGTACGTACAATATACAATGAGCTTTCATAACAGATGATGGATAAAAAGCTTCGCATCATACACGTGTGTCAAACGTGGTTACCTCTCATATCCCGAGTATGATAGCAGCATACTCCGTAGTCCGTACCCCGAATCGTTTCGGGCTATACATACTGCATATAGGCATAGAGTCGGCCACATAAGGCTGGTTACCGGGACCTTGACAGTACCTCCTAAAGTAGTAAGGTATGGCAATATGTATTGATGACAGTGAGCGACACCAGCGATACGGGACTGATGATCAGACTAATCGGACGACGATGTTCGATAAGCGCAAGTGCCAAGGTTCGGTATTTCTTCTCTACTTGTTCAGGATGTTTCAGCGGCTTTGTAAATTGTGCAGAATAATGTATGTACATCACTATGCAATTCTTTGATCGGAAGCTGATGTTTGGCGCATATTGAAAGGGCGCGGGAGTCCAGCCCTTTTTGAGGACGGACTTGAACAATTCGGGTAACGAGCGAGGAACCCTAATCCTGGGCCCCTGGCACCATACTCCGTACCGCTAAGTGCCAGTTCTCCGAGACTAAAGTTGAACAAAGAAAAGAAGGAAACACTTTTGTTTCGCTCGGGGGTACGACGTGCGTAGTCATTAGAAATCCCGTTATTGACTGGTTCCAATTGTTGACTTCCGGACCAGAGTACTCATCGAGTATTAGGGCCATGTGGTGGCGTAAGGTGGACAAAGAAGGGTCTATTGATCTGTCACTCGGCTTGCTCGATCCGCATTCCTCGCTGGTGCTTATTCCTTTTCTTATTGGTAGCGTCTACGAGGTTTTGCTGGTATGGCTCATATCTGATATGCATGAAGGTTCAAAGAGAGATCAAGGTACGGTAAGCTTCCTAAGAGAATGAGAAATCATTCAGGCGGTTCGTCTATTATAAAAATGCCTTTCTAGTCGGCGTTCTCTCTTTTCTTTCCCTCTCTTCCTTCTTTTCGGGGCCGTGCTGGTACAAAATCTTCTGGAATTTTGTGACTTCTGCTTGTACTTGTCAACACCGACTGCACCTTCACTATGCCTGACTTGGACGAACAGAACCGGATACCAATGACAGACATTCCTGTCGACGATATGGAGAAGAATCCGAACCCGTATGAGCTTTCTTTTCACCCAACAGTTTGGCCTCGTTAGCTGTGTTCGCTAGATACTAACCGTATCTAGGCGGAGGGCAAGTGGTCCTTCCAGCATCATGACGACTTGCGAGAAGGAAGGACTTGTGGACTTCGACGGACCGGACGACTCTCTCAATCCTTATAACTGGTCAACGGGGAAAAAGTATGGACGACAAGAAAAGCAATTGTCCCCTCGTTGTGATATTTTGACTCCGGGCTGATTGTTCAAGGGTGTGGAACTGCACGCTTCTAGTCTTCACAACCAACATATGTTCGCTGGGGAGCAGTATTTTCACCACGACCATTCCAGTTCTGGAAGTATTGTTCGGAGTTGGGAGAGAGCTTCTAACATTGGGCGTCTCCTTATACGTCTTGGGATTCGCCATGGGTAAGCTGAAATAATAAAGTTCCATTGTTGAGTTTGAGTAGGGCATGGGGACTGACCGGTGATCGACGATATCAAATAGGACCGCTGGTATGGGCACCATTCTCCGAGATAAAGGGAAAATACCTGGCTATGGTGATATCAACATTTCTTTTCACCATCTTCACCTTTGCTGCGGCAGTTTCCAAGGACCTACAGTCCCTCCTCATTTGCCGATTCTTTAGTGGCTTCATGGGTGCAGGTCCTCTGACTTTGGGAGGTCCCCTGTGCGGTGATATCTTTAGTCCCAAAGCTCGAGGACTTCCTATCGTCCTATTCTGCTGCATGGTCTTCACTGGATCTCTCATAGCTCCATTCATTGGTGGTTTCATCATGATGAATAAATCGCTTGGTTGGAGCTGGACCCAATACATCCCAGGCATCTTGGGGGGAGTATCGTTCGGCGCGCTGCTGCTCACCATGGACGAGTCGTACCAACCGGTCATACTGGCCAACAAGGCTGCCCACATGCGTCGGCGAACTGGCGACTGGTCCATTCATGCCGCTCATGAGGAACAACAACTTGACTTCCGCTCAATCCTGACGATCTACCTCACTCGACCGCTTAGAATGCTTATTATGGACCCTGTCGTATTTTGCATGAGCCTTTTTGCAGCCTTCGTGTATGGCTTGCTTTATCTCTTCCTGACAGCGTATCCGTTTATCTTTCAAGAAGTGCATCACATGAACCCCGGCGTTGGCGGTCTGCCGTACATCGCCATCTTTGTTGGAATGATCTTCGGAGCCGTTGCAATCGCATCCACGCAGCCTTGGGTAGTGAAGAAGATGGCTGGAAACGCAGGGATATTGGAGCCCGAGTGGCGTCTTCCGGTAGCCTTTCCTGGAGCAATTACCTTCTCTGGGGGCCTGTTCTGGCTGGGATGGTCGGGTCACACCGAGAAAGTTTCGTGGGTGGCACCGATGATGTCGGGATTGTTCACGGGGTTTGGACTGTTGACCATGTTTCTGCCGTCGATGGCGTATTTGGTAGAGGGGTATCCGAAGACGTGAGTATATTCCCGTCATCTTCTTCATCCTCCAAGGTACTAAGTGAGTCAATATAGGTCTGCATCAGCCGTTGCAGCACATACATTTCTCCGGTCTATTGCGGGTGCGGTATTTCCCCTCTTCGCCTACTACATGGTAAGTTCACGAGTGTTGAAGACAAGCTAGTATACCAGGCATACTGACAAAATCTTCGCAGTTTGACAAACTCAAGATTCATTGGGCCTGTACGCTGCTGGGATGTATAGGAGCTCTGCTCGTTCCAATCCCAGTGGTACTGTATATCTACGGCCCTAAACTGCGGAACATGTCGAAGTCTGGATTGTAATGTGGTAGAGAGACGAGTCTTTTCTTGGTGCTAATGTTGATACTTTTCCTTGGGGTTGCTCTTGTGTGGTCCATAATGTTTACCGGTGGTTTCCCGCGGCAAAATGTTTGACTTTAACTGTTATGACTTTAGATGGCGATTCATGAGTACAGAGCAATGGCGTATAGAGCAAATCAAATTCGAATGTTCGATTAGATGTTGAGCGAGTACCCTGTAGTTGACAACTGAACCATCCCCATATTCCGTTGCCGTACGGAGTACATAGATGTATGATCTCGGAAAACTCGCCAGTCTTCGGCGGAACGGACATATAAAACTGGTTCTTGCTCAGACCCAAGAAATGCTAACCGGGGAATTGCGGAGAGGATGGATCTGGGGAGGTGGTAGAGATTCAGCAGTTTCAAGATCTATTACAGCGCATAATAGATTCAGATAGAGACAGTGACAGTAGAGAGAGACTTCTTTAAGAGATGAAGATGAAGTTGAGGTTAAGATTAAGGTGGAAGACTCACTAATAAAGAAGAACCGAGGCAGATGGAGTCATCGGACCGGTATTGTCAATACCCGATGATACGAAAGGTTCGCTTCAGATAATACACATAATACAGATAAATTACGATATAATACACCACACCTTTCCCGCCGTACGTACCACTCCTCATAGTTAACCGAGGCTACTTCTCCAGTGGACTAACCTAACCACTTTGGCGTGTGTTGATTCTCACATTTCAATAGGCCTTCTTCTTCTCTTCTCTTTTTCCTGTTTTTCAAAGTATAAGAATACCCTGTTGTGATTGTGCTTATTCTCATCCTTCTGCCCGTGACTTCTTCCCCGTGATCTCTTCCCCGTGACATATACATTGGCCAGATGTTCTCGGCTTCCGCTCGAAGCCGTCTTTCCTTGACTTCTCTTACACGGCAACGGACTCCTGCTGTTTCTCTGTCCGCTAGATCTGCTGTAAGTAAACAGATAGAAGAAGCTTGTCTGAAGTGGTTGAGGTCGAGGCGTGTGTGTATGCAGTATCACTGACGTTTCGCCGCAGATTCCCAATATGGCTCCCACCCGAAAGGCCTCCTCCGTCCCCGAGGGTGAGTGATGAGAGATCTATATGCGCCCTTAGGATCAATGCGCAGTGACTTATGCCGTCTCTCCACTGCAACAGGCTACAAGGAAGACCTCTCCAAGGGCAACATGCTCCGTTTCGAAGACTCCCTCCCCCAGTTGCCTGTGCCGTCTCTCGAAGAGACCGGCCGCCGCTACCTCAAATCCGTCCACCCTCTCGTTTCCCCAGCTGAGTTCGAGAACACCAAGAAAGCCGTCGAGGCTTTCATCCGTCCCGGCGGTGAGGGTGAGCCCCTGCAGCAACGTCTGCTTGCTCGCGCTGCAGACCCCAAGATTAAGAACTGGCTCAGCGAGTGGTGGAACCAGGGTGCCTACCTGGCTTACCGGGACCCCGTCGTCCCCTACGTTTCCTACTTCTACTCATACTACGACGACCGCTCGCGACGGAATCCCGCCGAGCGTGCTGCTGCCGTCACCACTGCCGCCCTCGAGTTCAAGCGTCAGGTTGACGACGGGTCCTTGGAGCCCGAGTACATGCGCGGACAACCTATGGCCATGAGCTCGTACCACTACATGTTTAACTGCTGTCGTATCCCCGGCGACGGCGCCGATTACCCCAAGAAGTACTCTCCCAAGGACAACGAGCATATCGTGGTCATCCGCAAGAACCAGTTCTTCAAGGTGCCCCTCGTTGTAAATGGCGAGCAGCTCAACGTGTCGGAGTTGCAGCAGCAGTTTGAGCGCATCTACGAAACTGCGCAGGGCGGCCCTGCTGTTGGCATCCTGACTGTCGCTGACCGTGACCTTTGGACTGACGCCCGGAAGAAGCTGCTGGCAGCTAGCCCGGCCAACGAGCAGGCCCTGAAGGAGATTGAGTCGGCTGGGTTTGTGTACTGCTTCGACGATGCTAACCCCGTGACTCTGGAGGAGCGGGCTCACCAGTACTGGCACGGCAATGGTAGCAACCGGTGGTTCGACAAGCCGCTGCAGTTCATCATCAACGACAACGCCACGGCTGGTTTCATGGGCGAGCACAGCATGATGGACGGCACGCCTACGCACCGCCTGAATGACTTTGTCAACAACCTCATCCGAAACAACCGCATCGACCTCTCCGCCAAGTCGGTCCGCTCGAACCTCCCTGACCCCCGACCGATCTCGTTCCACATCAATGACCAGGTCCGCGAGGCTATCGAGGCCGCCGGCAACTTCCACCGCAAGGAGATTGCTTCTCACGAACTTCGTGTCCAAAACTTCCAGGCTTACGGCAAGGGCCTCATCAAGAAATTCAAGTGCAGCCCGGACGCCTACGTTCAGATGCTCATCCAACTCGCCTACTTCAAGATGTACGGCAAGAACCGCCCCACCTACGAATCTGCCTCCACCCGTAAGTTCCAGGAAGGTCGTACCGAGACAACCCGGACCCTCTCCGACGAGAGCGTTGCATTCTGCAAGTCCTTCCACGACCCTGCCGTTCCTCGCGAGGAGGTTGTGCGCAACTTCCGTGCTGCCCTCGCACAACACACCAAGTACACCCTTGAGGCTAGCGATGGCCGTGGCGTCGACCGCCACCTGTTCGGTCTCAAGAAGCTGATCGGTAACGGCGAGCAGACGCCTGCTCTATTCAAGGACCCCGCTTTCTCGTACAGCAGCTCGTGGTACATCTCTTCGAGTCAGCTGAGCTCGGAGTACTTCAACGGATACGGATGGAGCCAGGTCATTGATGATGGATTCGGAATTGCTTACATGATCAACGAGAACAGGTGAGTGATATTAACCACTAGAGGGTATTGCTAGTTATCTGCTTGCTAAAGTGTACAACAGCCTGAACTTCAACATCGTCTGCAAACATCTGGGTGCCGAGCGCATGAGCTACTTCATCAACCTGGCTGGCCTTGAGTTGCGCGACTTGTTGCTTCCTGAATTGGCTGCCCAGGGCGAGAAGGCCAAGTTGTAATTTACACGAGTTCCGGTTCAAGCCCGATTGTGACGAGTTCAAAATTGAGGGGAATTGTTTTGTTTATGTACATCTATGCATGTGTTGGATATGATATTTTGCAAATAGCAGAGGTTTCGATGTTGCTTTCATGATTGTTATTTTGGCTTGGTGTATGGAATGTGGATGGACATAGATATATTTTCTGTTCATACGGAGTACATATTGAATATATATACTTTGATTAATGATGCACAACGTCGTTGGAACGGAGTCCATCTAGGTAGGTGAGGAGTGTTAGCCGAACGATTATGGTGAGGGAAGCTTGAGTTCTGACTTCTGAGGGAGCGGTTGTCTCGGTAGCCCTAACCCTAATCAAAAAATTATGTCACATGATACTAACAAGTCCCGTTGGTTGAATTGAGCCTTTTCAGCACCTTCATCTACATATTAATTCCAGCATAAAAGACATCCACACGGTATGGTGCAGGACACGTAGTTTCCGCACCCTTCCTGGCCAAATTCTTGGGCTTATTAATACGCGCTAAATCCATTTAGGAAGGCAAACCAAACCTATTTAGGCTAGTCACCTTCCGTAATAGGTTTAAGTCCACCATAATTTAGCGCGTCTTGGCAGAGTGGCCAAATCCCAGGTGGCCGATTTTCATGGAGAGATTTTGGAGCAACTTCTCAAGAATCCAAGTCGATACAAAGATGCAGCGCGTCGAAATAAGCCCATTTATCGAGTTAGAATTGATGTGCGACCTCTTTTGCTCATTTCATGGTGGGATGAGTCACCGAGAATTTTGGTGAGTCGATGTCGGGGTTTTGGGTGGGAACTACGTGTCCTGCACCATATATGTATGGTGACGGACACCTAGTCGCATCAACTTTTCGGACCAGATTTTATAACTCCACCAAAACAACATCTAATTCAGAAAGGGGATCGTAAATGGCCATAAAACGGCCCGTTAAGCAACGTGGCGACCTTCTTTTTTCCATACAGGAACGGGGTGTTGAGATATAAGTTGGGCTTTTTGCGAGAAACGTCACTTCTGTGCATAAAGACCCACATAAAGCACCTTATGCATGCATAACACCGTGCATAAAGCCTAAAATGGCTTAGCGTACCTGCCTAAACTGGTATAGTGCGGCCCGATCCAAATGTCAGTCCTGATGCGACTAGGTGTCCGTCACCATAGCTGGCAAGAAAGAATACAATGAGAGAGGATTGATTTGTGCATCGCACTTCGATTCCTCCGCAAGTAAACTCAAGAATCTCCATGAACAACGTCGCCCCTCAAGCCCCCCGAGTTCCGACCCCAATATACATCCTTCGCGGCTATGCCTCTCCCATACACGCCCTGCATCTCTTCAAATCTAACCTCCGGCTCGTCTCTGGCGATGCCAATGGATGGGTCGTCGTGTGGGACATGGTGAGCAAGCGGCCAGTGGCTGTGTGGAAGGCTCACGACGGCGCTGTGTTGGAGGTTAAGGCGTTTTGGTATGCAGATGATGGTGTGTCGGTGATTTATACGTGAGGTTTTATCCCCTGTCTACATGAAAAGGGACTTGCTCGACACAGATAGCTAATATTCTTGCAGACATGGGAGAGATCATAAACTGCGAGTATGGAAATTCACTGCCCGTGACGAAGGAGAGGTCTTGGATAAGACTCTTCCTGTCGATCAACCTCAGTCACACTCACGGATCCAGCCTTGGCTGCTCCATTCTCTATCCGTGAATGCACTGAATTTCTGTGCTTTTTCGATTGTCTTTCTCGATGGGACGGAGAACGTTGAACCGTCCGAATCCAAAGAAGCCCAAGAAAGCCCGGAAGACGATACTCGAGAACAGCATGCAACAACAAGACCAGCTCTAATCGCCGTCCCTAACGCCCTCAATTCCGGCGCTATTGATCTCTTTCATCTGCCCCTCGAGAAGCGCGTGTCAACGGTCCCTGCTCCGCACGAAGAGCTGGGCATGGTTATGGCCGTTTCTATCTTTTTCCACTCTAGCTCCACCGTGGGATCATTATACGTATGCTCCGCTTACGAGAACGGGCAGGTCATGGTTTCTGCTCGTCGGAACGCGAAGCCCAATCTTACAGGACCAAGGGAAGTCCAATCCAGTATCGGCAGCGGCAGTCCCTGGAAATGGGAGACGTTGTACTCAAGTCGTCCTCACTCACAACCCGTATTGGGAATTGACGTCTCCCCATCGAAAGAGTGGTTTCTGTCGTGCTCGGCCGATGCCGTGTTGGGAATGCATCCGATCCCTTCTATTTCTCCTTCCTCTTCTGGTAATCAGTTGTTTTCTCCTGAATCGTATTCTCCCCTGAGGACGGTCAACACCAAACATGCCGGTCAGCAGGGTGTGCGTGTCAGGTCGGATGGGAAGGTCTTTGCCACCGCCGGCTGGGATGCGAGGATGAGGGTCTACTCGTGTAAGACTATGAAGGAGTTGGCTGTTTTGAAGTGGCACAAAGAGGGGTGTTTTGTGGTGGCTTTTGCGGATGTTCTTTCTGGTGACGGTTCTCGGTGCTCTGAGGAGCGTGACAGCAATGACTGCAATAGTCGTCAAGATCAGGGCTTTTCTCTTGCCGCTGTGCAGCAACAGAGGTATCATCGGGCGCAGCAGATGCATTGGCTTGCTGCCGGTTCGAAGGATGGGAAGATATCATTGTGGGAGGTTTATTGATTTAAAAAAACCACTGATGTATATAAATGCTGACAGGACTCTATGTAAAGTATCGAATATAAACACACATCTGATGCTATGCAAGATTAAACTCACTAGCTCCAGCCATATGCTCCCTCATCTTAGCCTTCATCTTCTTCGCCGCCTCATCCGGATCCGCCGCTGATGGTTTACGCACATCGTCATCATCATCACCAGAAGCCTTCCTCTTCTTCCCATCAGACCCTCTCTTCGCTTTGAAATCCTTCTTCGTCTCGTCCCTCTCAGGCCGAAGACCGGGAACGTTGATCTTACTAGGCCGGTCCCGTAAGGCGAAACTCTTCGCCAAATGACCTAGATGGAGTTCCTTGATATTGAACATGTACCGCTCAGCAGCAATATGCGTCGCATAGGCGCGAACATGCGACTGGAACGCTCGACGACTCAATTCGAGAAACCCGGGATCCTCGAGCGCTGAGCGTTCGAGGTTAAGTTGCCAGTCTGTAGCTTTCTCTTCCCAGTTCCTATTCGTGGCTTTGTTATCGGCGCCCGCCGGCCCAAAACCGCGTCGGAGTATCTCCGTTGCGTCGGTTCCCGTCAGCGACTTCCCGCCGCCGTCGCGGTAGCTGCGCTTCAGGACGTCGATGTACTTCTCCTCGCTTCCGGGCAGGAGGAAGATGAGGGCGCGGCCGTCGCGGCCTACACGGGCCGTGCGGCCGATTCGGTGCAGGTGGTCTTCGGCGCTGAAGGCGGGGTCGTATTCGATTACTAGGTCGACGTTGGGGAGGTCGAGACCGCGTGAGGCGACATCTGTGCAGATGAGGACGGATGCGTCGCGGTTTTTGGCGAAGGAGGATAGTGTGGAGGAGCGGACGTGTTGGGGGAGGGAGCCGTGGAGTTTGTAGAGGGTTACTTGGTTGTTGGGGTTGGAGATGGCTGTTGCTGGGGCTGAGGTGCCGTGATTCGGGGGGTTGTGAGGTTTGGTGGTGCGTGAGTCGTGCATTTTCTTGTCGCCGTCGCCGTCGTTGTCGTCCTCGTCCTCGTCGTCGTTGGCTTCGTCATTATCAGTGGGATTTTGCTCTTTATTATCATTGTCCTCGTCGCCGGCTTGCTTCCTTGAAAGCACGCTGAAATGAAAGTCGACCGWGTYTGCACACGAAACAAATACTATCGTCTTCATGACTGATCCTTTCCTCATGAATGTCCGTTTCAGGTATGCCGTCAATGTGACCAGCCGTAACTTCGCCGCCACGATCGCGTAGGACTGTTTGAGCTGGGCCGGGACCTTGAACTCTGATGCAGAGGGGTCTTTGCCCTCCTGCTCGGCTTCTTCATCCGCCGGGTCGGCCTTGACGTGTACTGCATCCTTCAGACTAATCTCGCCGAGTTTCTGTACATTCATCTTCAACGTAGCCGAACAGAGGACCGTGGACCGCCTCGTAGGGAGGCCCGGAATCCGGCTCGGCCGTTGCCTCGCGTCGAGTTTCTTTACTATCCCTTGGATTTCTTGTTCGAACCCGAGATCCATCAGGCGATCACCTTCGTCAAGAACGAGCCACCTGACATTGCTGACATCTAGTACTTGCGTGTTATCGAGATGGTCTGCCAATCTTCCTGGCGTCGCAACAAGGATATTCAACCCTTTTCTCAACCTAGCCTTTTCTGACTTCTTTTTCTCTCCGCCTATTACCGTTCCTGCCACTATCCAGTGCGCGCAGCGTAGCAGGCTTTCCAGCACCACGGAAATCTGCTTGCACAGTTCCCGCGTCGGCGCTAGGATGATCGCGAATAGACCGCTATCGCGATGTACAATCGGCTGTTCCCCGTTAGCACCATTGGCCGACTGTCCCGCATTTATAGTATTGTTTTTCTTATGCCCAGAAAGATCCATAATCCGCTGCACCAACGGCAGGAGATAAGCCAGCGTCTTCCCTGATCCCGTCTCGGCCTGGATGAACGCATCGCACTGCTCCTTCAACATTTGCGACATCGCAGACTTCTGAATCGCAGTGGGCGTTTTTAATTCCATCTTCGTAAGCAAATGCGCTGCTACCGTCGGCGACAATCCTAGGTCGGTAAAAGTATCAAGTCCGTCGATTAGAGGAGCGTTGCTCGGTTTCGCGTCTTCGGCGGCTCCCTCGTCCTGCCCAGTTGCTGTATGCTCATCGACATGCTGCGGTCGTGGATTGTACGAGAATAGCGACGATACAACCTGTCGCGGTTGCTGTTGCTGCGGCTGTTGCTGGTGGTGCTTCTGGCTCGGATGCGAATCTCCATCTTCTGTCGTCCGTTGTCGCTTCGAAGGACGGGGTTGCGACGAAACCTGTATTCGGTTGGGATTCCGCGGCTCGTTTCCCTTATTTCCACCATCCCCCCCGTTTTCCGTGCTAGTTTTTGGTCCTTTGGATTGTCGCTTTGCGCTCTTCTTTGCGCTCAGTCGGTCTCGCCATGTTCCTCCTTTCAGTTTGGGCTCGGCTTTGAGGACGTCATCGCCGAGGGTGAAGTTAAGGAGCATCCCATCATCAGCCATGGTTGTGGTTTATTGAATTATTGCTGTTGGTATTATGGTTAGTAGGAGCAGTTGATATGGTTGACTTTTTCGGTCCCGCAAATCTTGGAGCAGAAATATTTCGGGCCAGAGATATTCCGAGCCCTAGTGATTTGCCCTATCTTGGTTTCCTATTTTGGGTTTAAACCGACTCTCTACGAAACGCATGCAGGAAATAACTGTATGGATTGATAGACTTAGATTGAACAAAGATTGACTCAGGTTAAACGACAAGCGACTTTTCGTAGTGGTATAGATGATGCTCGTAACAAACAGCCAGATTTACAAGTTGCCGATAATGCTCGCCTCTATGGATTGCGAGGCTCCAAGATAAGATTGTCGATTAAACGCACTGGGACCTGACCATCACCCAAACCGCAGTCCTCTCCAGGCTTGGACTCCTCAAGGGGAGACATCTTCACTGCACCGCTCAGGATGGCCCCCTTAGACGGGTCCACTACATCCACTTCGTCAAAGGTGTCAGGGTCCGCCAAAGAGATATAGCCAACCTCATAGAGAGCTCGATCAACAGGCGATAAAGCCCTCTGTTTGGCGAGCGTTTCTTGCGTCACGGCGTCTGCAGCACCAAGTATGTCTGCACGGCTAGTTTTCCCAGACACGTAGGCTTCGTCTGCCGCCTTCAACGCTCGGAACAAGACGAGGCCGACAGCACGGCGCCTGGTCCCCAAATACGCGTTTCTCGAGCTCATCGCCAATCCATCTTCTTCGCGAGCTGTTGGACCGATTACGACCTCGGTACCTATGTGGAAGTCCTTCACCATTCGTCTGATAATAGCGGTTTGTTGAATGTCTTTCTGGCCGAAATATACCCGGTCGGGAGTAGCGATATTGAACAATTTCGTGCAAATCGTAGCGACGCCCCGAAAGAACACAGGACGAGAGGCACCTTCCAGCTTGGACGAAAGAGGCGTGATGGTAACAAACGACCCCGGTCCGTCGATTTCCGAACTCGGCGGCAGCGTAGGGTACATGACCTTGGACGTGGGGGCGAAAATGGCCGTGATGCGCCCCGGCATATTGGACGACGACGGCTCAGCATCTTTTTCGCCTCGCAGAGTAGCGAAATGCTTGTTCAATTCCTCCAGTTTTTGGACGTCGTTATCCCAGGTGCGAGGATAACTGTCCAGGTCTTCGCTGACACCGAACTGTGTGGGATTCACGTAGATAGTAACAAAGACGTCTGTATTCTGGGATGCCGCTTGTCGAACTAGAGAAAGATGGCCCTCGTGTAGAGCTCCCATCGTGGGAACGAGACCGACGGTGCGGTTTGACAGCAGCAACTGGCGTCGCAATTGACGCAACGGAGGGACATCGCGGAACACTTGGAACGAGTGCGAATGCTGACGAGAAGCCATAGTCGCGTTATTAGCAGAGAAAAGGGAGGCGACGGCTGCAGTTGTGTCAGGCGAAAGATATAATAACTATTATCGTACAACGTATATGAGAGAGAGACAAGTGGTTCAGTTCTGCTTACTGCCGGCAGTAGAGAAGCCCCTCCTCAGCCAAGACATTATTATTTTCGCGGGAGAAATCTTAGGCTTGACCAACAACCACTCGATGCACCGTCAACAACCATGAATCGTGGAATATGTTACGGTAGAGAGCTGCAAGTCCAACCGTCGAGGAGTCGAGATTGGCACTCTGAGGCTGAATAATGACAACTAACGCTCATGTTGACTGACACCGCGACGCCGACTCGGACTCGCTCTTCCTGGGCCTCTTCTCCGTTGGGCTCGTTGGTTTTTGGTGGAGGTCATGTGACCTTGCCGAGGCTCATCTCATCTCATCTTGGATGACCGTCGGATTGCATGGAAATTACAGAGTTTCTTCCAGAGAAGTTCAAACTCAAGCGGCATCGTCTGGAAAAGAAAAAGCACTGAGCACTGAGCGGCTTCCGGGCTATCTCAGGATCTCTCGGGAAGACATGCATTATTGCACTTAACAAGTGCTTTGTTCCGCGCTGCTTCGTATTGGCTATTTCTCCCGGGGAAAAAGCCTATGCAGGGACCCATGCGCAGTTTTGTTGGGAAGAGTGATATAGCATCGCTTTGATTTAATCCAACAACAATCTCTCCTGCATTCTGTTTCCTTGCCTTCTGACTCTCATATGATGCTCGTTGTCGCTTACTTTGGCATTGTTTGACCAACGTCCGAATCACATATCAATGTCCCCTTGATCCTGTTCCTCACCAAGATCATCATTTCCTTTGCAGATCTCGAGATCAGCAGCCGCGCCACGACTCTTCCTTTCCCTATTCCGCGTCACCGTTCTGAAGCTTGACACGACCAAGATGCCGTCTGAGAAAACGCCGCCAGTGAATGGAAATGGCAATGGTACCGCTCCGGATCTGGAAATTGTTGGAAACAAAGTCACAATCCATCCCGCCGGTTTCACAGAAGCACCCGAACGCTACAGAGATGACAAGAACACGGAACGGCATCTGGTTCGTAACATGGTGCGCTTCAGAGAACGACCATTGGATTTTCTACGAGAAGTGAGCTTGTATCTTTCGGGAACTGGCTGGCGAGCTTATGATGATGTTATCGGACAACCAGTCTTTTATCCTGGGTATTCCGATAAGATTAAGAGCTCCATACTTGCGAATCCAATCCTGCGAAACAAAGTCGAGGATCTTGCGGAGACAAGGCTTGCGGTCGAGGAGACTGAAGGACTCTTGGAATTGAAATCAGGACCATTGGAGAAGAGAAGGGAGAACCGCCGCAAGGAAATCGAGGGTAATCTTCATCAGGTAGTGGATACAATGATGGATAACATGATTTGCAAGATGGATAGCAAGAGGTTTATCAGAGGGGCATATTATATCACCACGCAGCTCCTCACTCGCGCTTATCGCCATGGTATGCTTGCTAGCTATGCTTTGTTCATTCCGCATGCCTGATACTCTCGGTGCTAATTCGCCCGCGAATCTAGGAATTCATGTATCTAGTGAAGAGGTATTGCGCCTGAGGTCTGTTGCCCAGGAAGCTGCCAGGAAGAAGCATTCGATTGTATTTCTGCCTTGCCACAAATCCCATGTGGACTATGTGTCTTTACAAGTCATCTGCTACCGTCTAGGAATCGGCCTGCCTGTTGTCGTAGCCGGTGACAATCTCAATTTTCCTTTAGTAGGGCCATTCTTGCAGCATGCAGGTACGGTTGAAGTTGGATCATTTCCTATTCTCTTGTACTCGCTAACTCATGCAGGTGCTATGTATATCCGACGGAATTTTGGAAATGACCCGTTATATAGCACCCTCGTACAAGCATATGTTGATACCATTCTACAACAGGGGTACAACTTTGAGCTCTTCATCGAAGGTGGACGGTCGAGAACTGGGAAACTCCTTGGTCCGAAGTTTGGTATTTTAAGTTTTATACTAAACAGCCTTTTGTCCGGTCGCGTTGAAGATACCATTATATGCCCTGTTAGTACTCAGTACGACAAGGTCATTGAAACTGAGTATGTCATCGATGTTTCTCGGTTTTCTTATTATTGGTGGTGCTGACATTCGGCGTCTAGATCCTACATTAGTGAGCTCCTGGGTCAACCCAAACCAAAGGAAAACCTGGCGAGCTTTCTTTCTTCCTCTTCCATCCTTTCATTACAGCTCGGCCGTGTGGACGTTCGCTTTCATGAGCCGTACAGCTTGAGGGGCTTTCTTGACCAGCAACTCACCAGATTGGGAAGAGAGCCTCAACTGAGAGCAAACCCAAAGCTCAACAATGCCGAGAGGGGTCAAATTCTAAGAACCCTTGGTTACAAGGTATTGTCCGAAATCAACGGCGTCTCTGTCATGATGCCGACAGCGCTTGTTGGGACAGTACTGTTGACACTCCGTGGACGTGGGGTCGGTAGAGCAGAACTAGTCCGGCGTGTTGACTGGCTCTGTTATCGTGTCAAAGCAAAGGGTGGGAGAGTAGCACACTTTTACAGGTCACCGACTGAAGAAGTTGTTGACCGTGCCATCGAGGTCATGGGCCCGAAGCTCGTCGGCGTGATCAGTGGCTTGGCTGAGCCGACGTACTATGCGGTCGATCGCTTCCAACTCTCCTTCTACCGCAACATGACTATCCACCTATTTATTACCGAAGCCATACTGTGTGCCGCCATGTATACAACAGTCAAGCAAGGGGGTGGCCCCGCGGATCAGTGCATAACTTTCGATGCTCTCTTAACCCAAACGTCATTCCTTTCTCAGGTATGATCATCCGTTTTATCCTTTCTCACCTGCTATTAATCCCTAACTATGTCTCAGCTCTTCCGCGGGGAATTTATTTTCCCACCTGAGGGTTTAATCGGCAACTTGGAAAGTACGCTACGTATTCTGGAAAAGGATGATGTACTCAAGGTGACGCGGAATCCTGTTGGATCGGTCGAGTTTGTCGAGTTGAGTGACTCGGAACGTATGTGCGGACGGGAGAACTACGACTTTTATTGCTTCCTGATTTGGCCGTTCATTGAAACCGCCTGGCTTGGCTCCGTTTCGTTGCTTGGAATGACACCCCTGCTGAACGGACCGAAAGACGTTTGGTTCGATATGAAAAAGACCCAGGACAGTGCGCAATTCGTGAGTATCATCTGTTCTACGGCTGGTTTGTTGATTTTAGCATCAAAAAAACTGACTATTGCAGCTCGGTAAAACGCTATACCACCAAGGGGACCTGTCCTACTTTGAAGCGGTCAACAAGGAGACACTTCGGAACTGTTATCAACGATTTACTGAAGAGGGGATTATCCTCGTTGCAAAGAGCAAAGAGTCGCGTTCAGCTTCAGCCGTCAAACTGGCTCCTGAATGGACACCGGAGCGAGATCCGCTGACCGGCAAACTCCTACCTCGTGGACGCCTGTGGGATTTCACGGAACTGATTTCTCAGTCAAGGCGCGAAGGGTGAGTTTCTTGCTTCTACATAAATTTGTACGCTTGCAAATATCTGACAGTCGAATAGAAAAAACCGCCGAGACGGGACAACCGTGGCATCAAGGCTGCTTGCCATGTCAGACAACGTTGGGCGGAAGCTATTCGAAACGGCTGCCGTCCCTAACCCGACTGCTGCTCTACCGGGAGACATTGATGTGTCATCGCGGAGCATGCGCAGGAAGGACCTCGCCGCGAGCTCAAAACTGTAGGAGCCTCACGCCATTGATGATGCTCCTTGGATATGTCCTCGACTCCTCCTGTTGGATGACATGCATGGTACATGACAATATTTGCAGTCCTTATTTATACCCAATTTCCGTCATATTTTGCATAATTCGTTGTGATTTGGGGCATTGTATATAGAGCGCAGATAGCCTGTTTCTTGTTAGTTTCTTCAATCAAAAGCTCATGGCATAGAGATTAGAGATGAAGACTTCTGCTCCATAGATCTGTATTTGACGTTTTAGGAATAGTCGGGTGGGTCTGTCGGCGGCAAATCCAAAGTCGCCTCAACAATGATTTTCCGTTCTGATGCTTCGCTTCCGATCAAGACAACTAGAAGCTATCATATTGATCTTTTTCTGTTCACTCCTAGCTAACCAGCTCATTAATATTGGGCTGTCTCTGTCATTTTTTAATTCCTCTCTTTTCTTTCTGCTTTGGCGACTACCGCCATTTGCCGAACATGGATGACCTCCAGTCCCTAGAGCTCTTTTCGCTCGTGTCGCGAGTGACGACTGAATTTCAAAACCATTTGGGTGTTAGCGACAAGACACTCGCAGAATTCGTTATTGATCAACATTTACAATGCCACTCTTTTGCAGAGTTTCGAGACAGGCTTCAGGCAATGGGTGCCGATTTCCCGCAAAGTTTGATGGAGAGTATCGACCGCATGGTCCTAACGATGCATCCGAAATACAAATCGAGTAAACCGGCGAATGGCGAGGGATCCGACGCGGCGCAAGGAAATGGCGATATGGATGTCCTTGATGCGTTAGAGAAGAAGTCGCGGGTATTCAAGGGCCTGGCCGTTCCGGATCAAGAACACCAGCGCTGGGATGAAGAGGGTGATGGTGATAAATCGCGGCGCGATGCTGCTGACGAGACGGATGCCCATGCGGGAGCTATGGATGATACTTTTGCGATGCTAGAGGGTCTAGCTGGGAAAGCTAACGAGGGAAAAAGCCGGAAGAAGGAAGACAGAAGTAGCAGGAAACGGAGCAGGAGTCCCGAATACGATGATTACGACCGCGCACATAGACGAAAGGACAGATATCGATCGCGATCGGGGTCGCGCGGTCGTGGTCGCCACAGTCGGAGGGACGATGATATGGTAGATGAATTTGGCAGGTCGGCAGGCAAATACCGCGGCAAGGAGGACGATTACCGTAACGGTTACAGCAGCCGTCGCCGTCGACGCGAGCGAGATGAGGACGCCGAATATTTCCGACAGCCTCCACCCATGGAGCTGGACGAGGAGCCGATTCTTTACAAGGTTTATGATGGACGTGTTACGGGAGTCAAGGACTTTGGTACATTTGTGAACCTTCTGGGTGTCAAGGGGAAGGTAGATGGCTTGGTTCACGTCTCTGCGATGCAAGAAGGGGCCCGCGTGAATCACCCGTCGGATCTGGTCTCTCGAGGGCAACCAGTTAAGGTCAAGGTTATCAGCATACAAGGTTCTCGGATAGGGTTGTCAATGAAAGAGGTCGACCAGGTGACGGGGATGGATCTTATGCCTCAGCGGCGCATCGCATCTGGTGCCAACATGGAACGCCTCCACGGCACACCTTCCAAGGACAGATATGGGAATCTGAGCTCGGAAGTCCCAGTTATCGAAGACGCAGACGAAAGGCCGGCGAAAAATCGAAAACGCCTAACTTCCCCGGAGAGATGGGAAATCAAACAGTTAATTGCCTCTGGTGCTTTCTCCGCTGCCGACTATCCTGACATCGATGACGAGTATCAGGCTACGCTCACAGGGGAGGGTACGTTTGAGGAGGAAGAAGACGTTGACATCGAAGTCAAAACCGAGGAGCCCCCCTTTTTGGCAGGCCAAACTAAAATGTCCCTTGAGCTCTCTCCGATTCGAGTCGTTAAGGCTCCGGACGGCTCTCTCAACCGTGCGGCCATGGCAGGGACGGGTCTGGCTAAGGAGAGGAGAGACTTGAGGCAACAAGAGGCTCAGGATAAGGCTGCTGAGCAAGCTGCAAACGTTGACCTTAACGCACAGTGGCAGGACCCAATGGTTGCACCAGAAGATAGGAAATTTGCGACGGAATTGCGAAGCACTCAACAAGCCAAACCGACCGAGGCACTTCCGGAGTGGAAGCGTGTTACAATGGGCAAGAATCAGTCTTTTGGCAAGAGGACAAACATGTCTATGAAACAGCAGCGTGAGAGCTTGCCGGTGTACAAATTCCGCAAGCAACTGCTTGATGCAGTTGCGGACAACCCACTGTTGATTGTAGTCGGAGATACTGGGTCTGGGAAGACTACGCAACTGACGCAGTTCTTGGCCGAAGTCGGTTACGGAAATAAGGGCATCATCGGGTGTACTCAACCTCGTCGTGTGGCGGCCATGTCCGTGGCGAAACGCGTTGCTGAGGAGGTTGGCTGCAGGCTTGGTGCGGAGGTTGGATACACGATCCGTTTTGAGGATTGCACCAGCCCCGACACCAGGATTAAGTACATGACCGATGGAATGCTTCAGAGAGAGATTCTTCTCGACCCGGACTTGAAGAAGTACTCCGTGATAATGCTTGACGAGGCACATGAACGGACCATTGCGACAGACGTGCTTTTCGGGCTGCTAAAGAAGACTATCAAAAGGAGACCAGATCTCAGGTTGATTGTGACGTCGGCCACACTGGATGCCGAAAAGTTCTCCGAGTACTTCCACAAGTGCCCTATCTTCTCAATTCCTGGGCGGACATACCCTGTCGAGGTTATGTATTCCAAAGAGCCTGAGTCGGATTATCTTGATGCGGCACTCATCACAGTCATGCAGATTCACCTTACGGAACCTGCTGGTGACATCCTTGTGTTTCTAACGGGACAGGAAGAAATTGATACGGCTTGTGAGATTCTATACGAACGGATGAAGGCTCTAGGTTCTTCTGTTCCTGAGTTGGTCATTCTTCCTGTCTATTCTGCCCTCCCCAGTGAAATGCAAAGTAAGATTTTTGAACCTGCGCCACCTGGTGGTCGGAAGGTTGTCATCGCAACAAACATCGCCGAGACTTCGGTTACGATTGAGAATATATACTATGTCATTGATCCCGGCTTTGTGAAGCAAAACGCCTACGACCCCAAACTTGGCATGGACTCTCTGGTGGTTACTCCTGTGTCCCAGGCTCAGGCGAGACAACGAGCTGGCCGTGCGGGAAGGACTGGGCCTGGCAAATGCTTTAGATTGTACACGGAAGCCGCCTACCAGTCCGAAATGCTACCGGCCACGATACCCGAAATTCAGCGACAGAACCTTTCGCATACGATTCTCATGCTAAAGGCCATGGGTATCAACGATCTCCTCCACTTCGATTTCATGGACCCACCTCCTACTAATACTATGCTTACTGCTCTCGAAGAGTTGTATGCGCTGTCCGCACTTGACGATGAAGGTCTTTTGACTCGCTTAGGGCGAAAAATGGCAGATTTCCCCATGGAGCCTGCGCTGGCCAAGGTTCTTATTGCGTCAGTGGATATGGGATGCTCCGAGGAGATGTTGAGCATAGTTGCGATGCTTTCTATTCAATCGGTTTTCTACCGGCCAAAGGAAAAGCAGCAGCAAGCGGATCAAAAGAAGTCCAAATTCCACGACACGCATGGTGACCACCTTACTCTGCTCAACGTCTACAACGGATGGAAGAATTCCAAGTTCAACAACGCTTGGTGTTACGAGAACTTCATTCAAGCGCGACAGATTCGCCGTGCGCTAGATGTCCGCCAGCAACTCCTTGGTATCATGGACCGATACCACCACCGGATCATCTCGTGTGGCAGAAACACAACCAAGATCCGCCAAGCGCTGTGTACCGGATTCTTCCGCAACGCAGCTCGGAAAGACCCTACGGAGGGTTATAAGACTCTCGTCGAGCATACACCGGTCTACATGCATCCTAGCTCTGCACTGTTCGGGAAGCCGGCAGAGCATGTAATTTACCACACCCTTGTCCTTACCACCAAGGAATACATGCACTGCACCACTACCATTGAGCCGAAATGGCTCGTCGAGGCCGCGCCGACCTTCTTCAAGGTTGCACCCACGGATCGTCTCTCGAAGCGCAAGAGAGCGGAGCGTATTCAACCGTTGCATAATCGGTTTGGCGGAGATGACGATTGGCGCTTGTCTGCTCAGAGACGGCAAGGAAGAGGGGGTGGTGGTGGAACTTGGGGTTGATTTGGTTGATTCGGTTGATATATTCTTCTTTTCCCTACACGATACCCGGCTTTGATTTTTACTTTCGTTTCTTGTTTCCTGGCACCTTACCGCATTGGTGAAGTCAGGGCATTCGGTGCTTGATATATGCATGCTCTCTACATTTGTATTATAGGATTTCAAATTTTCTTTGCTATGCTACTAGATATTTTTGGTGAAAGGAGTCAAAGGGTACATACATGGGAGCTTTGGACATCTCAACCTTCTATTTTGATGCCTTGGAATTGGCATAGATGTAAGTGTTGGAGGACTATGGACCACAGGAAGGATGTATTGGTAGGTTGGTGGCTTTCCACCGACTAGCTATACATAGCGCTGGCAGTAAGCGAGGGCGGTGAGACACAGGACCCACATGGGTACTAACAGTAAGGCATTAAAGTCATATGACAGATAAGTGGGACCTTTCCTAAAGTAGAAAAGCGTACATTACATAAGTAAGCATGTCGGAAAACCTCGGCCAATCAAAACCCGCGAAATTCTGATCCGGCAGGAACATCCTTTAGAATCTTTGCCATGATGAAAGATATAAAAGATTGAACGCGCATAGTACGAGCCCAGTTTAAAAAATGGCACATTTGGACGATCAGTCCTTTCGGGCTAAGAGAAGAAAGCTGGATACGGACAATCAGCAGTCCGGCAGCAATGCCAATATCACGTCGCATAAACAACTGCACAGCCTGCTAGTATTTCAACAAAACGCCTCGGAAGCGAAGCAAGGAATCAACAAATTTAAAGAATTCTTAACGTCTATCAACCAAACTGAAAATGACACGGCGAAGTCCACGAAGTTGCGCATTTTGAAAGAATACTGCGATTCGCAGTTAAAAGTTTCTCACCATGGCGACGACGAAGATGGCCAAGAGGAAGTTGATGCGTGTTTTCCGGACTTGATCCAGGCGTGGAGCTTTGCTGATAGTAACGGGAACGAGTCGCTTTTGACGATTGTGCCGTCCGTCCTGGCTCTTTTCATCAGGACGGTGTCGAGTCAGTTGGAGTTTAGGGAGTTTGGGTTAGCGCTGTGCAAATTTCTCTTGCAGAAAGACCAGCTACGGCTGTTTAATCGTGGCCTGACGGCTACCAAGTCGAAGGAGCATCTTATTTCTCCATGTTTGCGGCTGCTTACGGAGATTGTTGGGTTCGATGGAGGTGCGGTGGCAAGGCTACTTTATTCGACGCGGCATATCACGCATAAGCGCCTGGATGTTTTTCTTACCCCGAATAAGTCGCAGTTGGAGGATGATCCAGATGAGTCTCAGAAGTCGACTCTGCGGAGGAATGCGCAGAGATATTTCCTTGCGAATTTGAGGTTCCAACATGCCGCCGCCAAGAGCGATATCATCGACCAGCACAAGGTTATTAGGGCGTTCTTCGAGCATGTGCGCAAGGATCCGCGAGATATCGTTCTTGAAACGGTAAAAGGGGTAGATAGGGATATTGTTCAGGATAACGGTCTTTCTCGAAACGCGAAGACAAAATTCTTTAGTCGGTGGAATTTGGAACGCCTTGTGACTCTCTACGGGTATGATAGGGAATCCGATGAACCCAACCCGAGTGGCGTCTCTGTTGCAAACGAGATACATAAGGTTATGATGAACGTTTGCCAGACTGTTCAGTTGGGCGTCTTGCTCCCAGAGACGGGCTGGTATCCGACCGGTAGTGATCCCGAGACCGTGCTGACTGAAGATGATACGTGCATCGAGCTGGGACTGGATTCGGCGGTCCACGTTGATAAGTACAGGGAATCAGTGCCTGTCCGGAACGGCACGTTATCATACTTTGCGCAGGTCCTTCGCCCGGATGTGGACAGCCTTCAGATTGAGCTGCTTGTGACAATGTTTAAAGCGGCGCCTGAACTTGTCGCCGACTATTTCACGAAGAAGACTATGTTCGTCTCGGATCCAAAGCCTACGGCTGCTTGGATGTCAGAATCCGCTTTGCTGTTCTCTACGGTACAGTTGCCTGTCCCGACTAATCTTGGCTGGAAGGACAAAATTCCTGCTATGCCGCCGCCGATCTCTATTGTCATTGAGAATATTTTGCCACGACCTCTAACGCAGAAGATCTTAACGCGATGCTTAAATCAGAACACTGATATTGTTACGCTGTTTGCCGTCCGCATCTTAACAGTCGCCTTCAATAAGTTACGTGCAGTTCTGAGAATCTTCAATGCGAATCACGGTACCGGGCAGGCATTTTGGAGCCAGGCCGCGTCGAAACTCGTGATAGAGTTCTGTCGCCGGTGCCCTACGACGAAGGATGTTATCCTCTTGTTTAGGAGAACTGCGAAGGAAGATTTACAACAGCAGGAGGCAGTTTCCGAGTTGTTGGCGCGCTTTTACGATATCATGCCTGATATTGCATTTGAAGAGAATTTTGACGTGTCTTTGGTTTTGGTTGATGTCTTGAAGCGTCTGGATACGCCTGATCTCAGCAAGGATGACTCTGAACTGCTGCTGGGTCAGTTGCAGAATATCCTCAGCATAGCGCAACAGTCTGCATCGATGCGTTGGTGGCAACAACCAGGTAAGGGCGCTGAATAGCAATTAATAGTAGCGAAATTGATGGATATGCTAATGATATCTTCCTGCGCAGCGTCCATGCAATATTCCGCATTCACTTCTGTTTTGAACATACTTGTCAAAACGTCAGACAAGGATTTCACCCGACATATACCCGGTTTATTAAGGTCCGTTTTGGTAGAGAACTCGATTTTGCACAATTCTCCCGCATCGTTTGCCTCGTTGATTTCGAGCTTGAAATCATCGGAGCCTGAATCTCTCAGGAAGCAACTGGAGTTCTTGGATAATTGCATTTGTCGGATAGCGAAAAAGCCAGTTCATTATCAGGATATGGTCGTGTCTTTGGCTGAAAATGCTACGAGGCCTGTTAGTCTCCTGGTTGCCGCGATACCTGAGCAGTGGCCGTTTGTGGTCAGGAATGGAGACGCGGCAGCGGAGACAGCCGTGGCGACTTGGACGGCTAAACTTCTTGGAGAGTTGAAGCATGCAGGAGAAGATACCGCAGCGCTCAGAGCCGCTCGTGACAAAATGGTTGAATCCACTGAGAATAAGAAGGCAAAGTCGCCCTTGAAAAAGGCGTTGAAAGGGGTTGAAGACGTTGAAATGGGTGATGTTAATGATTATCAGAATGCTGCGACAAACCAGAAAACAGTCCCGACAACTGATGCTAAAGAGGAGCCTGTGGATCTCATTCAAATATTTGGTCCCCTACCAACCGAAGGCAATTCTCACCCTGAATTGCACAGATGGGAAAAAGAAGAGCTCGAAGTGGCAGTGGAGCAAGGCCGTATATCTGAGTTGGTACTCTGCTTGTGCTCGGAGTATGAGGAAGTGAGAAGACAAGCGTTTATGAATATGTCTCGCTTCATGACGAGACTTAAGGTAAGATGGCATCTATCGTTGACACGATCCCGTTTAAGCTGACAATGCGCTTCAAGGAATCCAAATACGTGGAATGGCGAGCAGTATATATCCTCTCCGGAGAAGTACTCGAGACGGTCAAGAGCGTCGGTTTGGAAGCCCCCGTACCATGGATAGTAGGGGAATGTGCCTCCAGTTGTCTCACGGCTTTGACGAATCCTCTGCACAAACTGTACGGGAAAGCCAACGGGTTTCTTCAAAAGTCCCCTGTCTGGGAAGTGGAAAAGATCCCGTCGTACTGGATTGACAGGATCCTGCTCCACGAACCGGATCTGGATGATGGATATTTCGAGGAGATTAACTGCATGCTGGATATGTTCGTCAGGGGGCTTCGAACGCAAGCCGTAAGTTTATACATTGTCCTACTTTCCTGGGGGCATGGCGCAGGCTGACATCTTCCTTGCCTTTTCTTATAGGATATGGATATCTACCGCCGCGCCAACGTCTTCGAGCGCGTCCTCTCGCTCTACGAATCCCCGGTAGTTGGGATTTCCATCAAGAGGAAGATACTGCATCTCATATATCGCGGTACACAAGTCGGAGGAAGCTCGACTTTGATTACACGAGCGGGTGTCGTTAGCTGGATTCAGAGTCAGATAGTGGCATTGAGCCAGCGGGATGCGTCTACAGTTACAGGCCTGGCGCATGCTGTGTATGATTCTTCCGATCGCGGACGAGTTGATGGTTGGAGTGGCGGGGCGTTGATGCGAGCTGTCGAGGGTATTGCTGGATAGGCTGTTATTGATCTTTTGCTCGTTGAGTCGTTTTCTATGCCTATACTCCGTAGATATTGAGTATGATACATGTTGCTCTAGACCTCGCCGGCGCCAACTGGTGACCTTCTCCTTTGGGAAATCAGACCAGAACCGCAAAAACTTCGGTCAATCTAAAGTCCGCCCGTCTTGGACTTCGACTTGGACTTCAACTTCTCCATCGCCCATGATTCCCTCCATTTGCCATCCATCTGCTTCTCTCCTAAGCTGCTAATTGCTCCTGCAGTCGCAGTCATTTCGCTTTCATTTGCCCTATTAACAGCCGGCTTGCTTGTTCTTTCTCGAGGGAATTATTGATTGGACTTTGAAGGAGGAACCAGAGCAAGGAGGGGGGAAAGGATACATCTCTTGTTATTCTCCTCCTTTCTCCTTATAACAGTCAGTAAAACTGAACTCTACGTACTATCAATCGGCACTGTTTGTGCTTGTCTTTGTTTGTGTGTTCCAATGGCTTTGGATTTACCATAGTAGTTCGAACAGTGAACTGACAGTTGGCATGAACACCAGTTTGCTGCTTTTTCCCCCGTTCTAATTGAGCTATCGGCTCGCTTTTCCTTATATCGTGACGGCCGACTACCTATAGCTATTGTTCCATACTCCAATGAGTATATCACTGCTCTAATACCGCTTCTTTCTCCTTTTCTCCTTTCTCGTCTCAACTCCCTTTTCTCCTCGTCGAACGAACACAATTTGCCGTTATTTTCTTTCTTTCTTTCTTTCTTTCCGTCATGGCGCGTCGTTACGAGATTGACGAACTGCTGTTTCTACGGGATTCACCGTTGGTCGTGAAGCCGCCAGGTTTACCGCCGATTGAGGAATGGATGGGGTAAGAGGAAAACCTATATATATTCGTCCCTGTTTACAGTGTTTGCTGTTTGGATTCTTCAACTAACCCAGCGCTACTTCTGCTATATGTCGAATCAGTCCGATCCCTGAACCGAGTCAGCGAAAAACCAAAGAACACAACAATAATAACAACAATACAACCGAAACGACACCGAACAGGAGACCGAGTCTGTTCGACACTCGTCATGTCTCTAGAGGCTCGAATTCAGGTTCGTTAAATCGTGTCCTACTCTTGTAACGCAAGCGCACCGTGCTTACCTGCCACGGAATTCACCACAGAGGATATCGTTCTAGGGCCACCCAAAACTGCTTTTGCTTCGGCGTCCCGTGTCTCTGGTAAGTCGTCTATCGACGCAACAGAGCGACCGTCGAGGTTTCACGAGTCGGAAGATCCGAAAGATGATCGTTATAATTTTCGGGAACGGTTCTTCAAGGACCGTGATGTAGGAGATAAGGATTTTGACAGGCGCGACGGAAGACCAGGACTAATAAACCCCCGGCGTGGGGACAGAGAGGATTGGGGTAGCGGACGTCCTCGTCGTCCGTTTGCCCCAGACGACCCAGACCGAAAACCGCTAAGACGTAATGGAGACCCCGATCGTTGGGAAGGCAGAGACCGCGATCCGCGAGATTTTACTGGCGGACATGAGAAGGGACTCAGGGATAAAGAAGGACGCTTCATTATGAGAAGAGACGGTCCCGGGCGACCTAGATTTGAAGGAAGCTGGATTCGTGACGGCAATCCAAATGACGGGTTTGACGCGGACGAAGAGCGACCTTCAGTAAGAAGTAGGGAATGGCGCCGGGACAGGCATGGCGCTGATCGAGAGTGGTTCCGGGGCACCAAGCTTGAACAAGAACCTGAATGGCTGGATTCATCCGATCGGGATCGGGATGACAATCGACGCGTGCATACCCAGGAAGACTTCGAGCGCTGGAAAGAAAAAATGAAAGCAAGTTCTGCTCAAGCACAGGCAGGGGGGAAAAGGGAGACACCTGCGGAGCAAGAAGCCTCTGAAGCACCACCAAAGCCAGAAATCAGGCCTACCGATGGTGACCTCTTTAGTAGCCAGAGTACGCCATTCCAGGCTGACTTGTCCATGGAGAAGTTCTTCGGGCTATTGGGAGATTTGAAGCCCAACCAAGAAGTTTCTACGCCGTTGTCGACGGATTCTGCGACCACCCGGAAGGAACCCACGCCTGCAAGGCCAGCCAAATCATCAAGATTTGCCGGTTTATTCAGTCCCCCCGCGGATAGTAGTCCAGCGAGTAAAGCGGCATCCCCGGCTACTGAAGCGAAATCTCTCGGAAACCAGTCAACCCCCAAGGATCCTGACCAGGAAGGTTTTCAACGCATTCTACAAATGCTGGGTGGAGGGGCCAAGTCTCGCACTTCAACTCCTAGAACTGATGCCACTCAATATCCTCGTCCACCATCGCAAGTGCATGCGGAGCAAGCACGAACCACCACAGCTATGTCGTCCCCTGCTTTAGATACCCGACCGGATTTAATGATGTTGCAGCATGATAGTCCCATACGAGACACGGCTCCTCTTTCCCAGGAAACTCCTCTGGTGCATGATCCGTTTAAGGAACATCAGGCTCGCGAACGAGAACATTTGCTGCGTCTTATGCAGCAGATCCGTATTTCTCCCACGGCAACTCCGTTGCAGGGTGAGACCCAAGGACCACACAGTGCCGGTCCAGCTCCTGGTATGCTGAACATGAGCATGCCGGAACTCCTGTCGCGCCCCCAAGGATTGCCGTCGGCTCAAAAGCAAGCCAATTTCCTGGATGACCCAGCGATTGCCAATGTACCACGGCCCGAAGGACGGCGAATGACGAACGGGCTTCCTATGAACTATTTCGATGATGTTCCATTCTCGCAGGCGAATCAGCTCCCGTTCAGTCCTGGAGGGAGTAGAGTGCCTCAGGTTCAACCTAATGTTCCTTTGGGCCTTCAACGGCCGCCAGGATTTGACCATGTACCACGCCCGGGCTGGGCCGGTCACCAAATACCTCAACAAGGCGGAGGACCGAGTCCTTTGGCACCCCCACCAGGCATCCCAACTCCGAACCGAAGCATGAATCCAAATTTCATGATGCCAATGCAGGGTAACATGCCCTTCATCAATGAGCGCGAGCGTTTTCCACGTGGTGCTGCCGGCGGTGGCGCTGCCGGGTTCGGGCCTCCACCAGGCATGATACCTCCTCCAGGATATATGAACATCAATGGACCCGTGCCGTCTGGATTTCCGCCTATGCCACATGCTTCTGATCCCATGATGGGGCTTGGCCACGGCCCTTATGGTGGTATTAATCCCGGTCCACAAGGAATGCCACCGTCGTCCAGGCATTTGCTAGATATGCTTGGCCAGGCTAACACAGGTAACATTCGAGGCGGTATGGTCGGTCCTGGGCAGTTCAGGTAAAGAACGCGGCAGATTAATTCAACTGTCCCCTGGTCTAATGAAGGTCTACACACGGCATATGGTTATTTGGCTTGGCGTAAGGCGAGATGAGATGTACATTGTTAAGGTATCAAGATACCCTCTTTGTCGGTGCTTTTTGAAGTTGATATGCGGTTACTCCCAGATCTTGTCCCATGCTATCTACTTACTTCTCTTCATCATCTCCCTTACTATCTTTCCCTCCTGTTGTCACTGGTGCAAGCATCACGAAGGCTGGTCCCTTGAATTACCTGAAGAGTTGTCTCCGCTATCTGCCAATGCCATACTATCCCGGTTTGCCGCTGAATAACAGACAGACAGTCCATCGCCTTTATTTCTTTCGAAGTACTCGCTGAATAGTAAGATTGATCTGATCGACGTTGACGTCTCTTGGAAATCTGCCCTGTTGAATAAGCCGTCACGGCTGGATAGTTACAATCTAATTTATTATATTGTCGATGTTGTCGATGCTATTCCTTTATGCCTGAAGTCATGTGCTTGCTGCTTATTCCATGCTCTTTAGGGCTTGAGAGTCACCTGGGCATGTCTTCCCTTCACTGTGACTTCCTTTTTTCTTCTGTCCTTCCCTTTCACCTCTTCCATCCAATATAACAAGTGACTGTCTAATGCAAAGAGTTTCGAGCGAGTCAGTTCTATGTCCTGTGAGTGTGCTTCTCCATTGCTCCTCGCTTTCTGCCTAAAGCATTTATTGCAATAACTGACACTTGCGCGTATAGCCTTCTCCCGACAGCGTCCTCGACAGGAAAAGCATTAGTTGAGATTTGATGGCATCAAGCTTGCAGACTACTAGCTGTCGTTCCTTTCCATCCGGCACCATGATGGACAGAATCGACTTCGAGCTTTGCCTTGATGTGGAAGAGTTGGTGAGTTGCGTTCATTTCTTCACCCTCCTTCTACTTGTATCCTTATTGCGAACTGGTAACCTCTCTTTAAAATATCATTGTATAACTTCATGTATAGGCAGCCAGACCCCGTCGTGAGAAACTAGAAGATTTCTACTTGGAAAGCGAACAAAACGTGTCTACGGACGGCAGTTTAAATGGCGCAGACACGGCGCAGATTCGACCATGGGAGCAAGTCGATAGGGCAATGGATAGCTCGAAGAGAGGTTGCTTAACTGACCAAACGGAACCGAGGAAAAGGACTAGAACTTCAGCGTCAGGAAGCTGGAGGGAATTACGAGGCTGTTCATTGAACGATACCAGAGATTGTGATATGACAGATTCCAAAGGCACCGTGACAACAACAGACACGCCAGTCGAGGTTGAATCAAACTCTGCTGCCGATGTTGGCAATTATGGCTTCCACTCGCCTGCCCGCGAAGACGAGATGGCCCCTGTCTTGGATGCTGTTGACACAGGTTCAGGTATTGCCCTCAATGAAGGATACGTTGAACAAGTCCAATTGTCACTGACGCCTTCACTGCTCCGACTAGTGGATAGCCATCACCAATCATCGGAAGAAGCTAAATTGCCAGCCCTAACGTCTTCTTTACCTAAGCGCGAGAAGCCAGTTGATCCAACCCACTTTGTCATCTATGAAGATCCTGAAGAGCCCGAAAGTGTAATGGAGATGGACACGACGGACGCACTTATGGATATTGACTATGACGATAATGTTCTCGACTTCATTGAAGACCCGCAGCAATGGGATTCGTACGGTCATTTCAGTGACGACAAGGAAAACGCTTATACTGGCTACGATGACGGAGACGATGAAGCGAGTGTGCAGTTGCAGCCAGCACCTCATTCCCAGCAGATTAACTTCGACGAAGTCGAAACGGAATCTGATACAGAGACCACCATTCAGGAACATGCTTTGGCTCGTTACGTCCCTCGCATTACCACTCCAATAATTCCTGGAATTGAGGAGGAAATAAGGATTATCGAAGGAGAAGGAAGCGAATGTGACGACGATATTGTTGATCACGTCGAAAACGACCAACTACTTCTGCCTGCTCGTCGTCAAGATCGTCCTTTGCCTTCGTTATTGGGCATTGATGACGACGACGACGGTAGCAGATTAAACAACGATGCCAACGAAGATAAAGTCAGTCATAACGACCCAGATCTCGATGTTAGCATGGCCAGAATTCATCCTCAGACGGAAATCCCCTCCTGGACTGGTACTCCTCCTGACCCACGGCAGGGAATTTCGGGTCCTTCAACTTATGTGCATCAACGACGTCGTGGTCATCAACCAAGGGCATTCATTTAGCTTCTTTACCAATTCAATGTGTCTCGTCCGATGGACCTGCTCAGTCGATTCAGTCCGAGTTAGAAGCTATGTACATGTTATGTCGGATGAACTGGAATGGACGTATGCGTACATTATTCATGTACGCGCTGGCGTGCATGATTTATCTACGGGATGCACTAACCTAAGGTGGATTCAATTAACAGTCAGGAGAATAACTAATGGACAGTCAGAAGTCCCTCGGCATCATATAAGGTCAGTATTCGATTGGATAAACAAGAGGAAAAGTGTCATCACTCATTATTAACCCTGTTGCTCCTATAGTCATCATTTGCGCCTAATAAGATATCACACATTGAATCTGCCATAAGATAGTCCAGTCCGGTCCCAAAGAAAAGGAAAGCAACACACAAGACAGCAAAACAGGAGAAGCAGAGAAGCAGAAGAAAAAGGAATAGAAGATTACATTTCTTCCACAGCGCAGTTGGGATGTAAGACGTAAACGGTTCTTTGAACCTGCTCGCCTTGGTCGTCAGGTGAGTCAACCAAGCCCTCTCCGCGAATGGGCATAAGGATGTTGTCCTAGTATCGTCAGCAAAGCGCATATACCTACTTGCAGTCTTAAGAAAAAACCAACCTTGATCATTCGTTTCAGAACTTTCATCGCCAAATCACGTTCCTGTGCCACATCTTCCTCGCTGTTCAGTTCAGACTCGATCTGTTCCAGGTACCAGATGATGAGGTCTTCTTGCTCAACGCCTTCGCCCGAGCGAGACTCGTCCTCGTTGACTCGGCGTACGAGAATGTTCAGGATCTTCATATACTTGTCGTAGGTGATCTTGGTTTTCTGGCGCTGCTGTCGTTGTTCTTGTTGCTGCCGTTGCTGCGTTTGTTGTTCTCCTCCGTCGTCTCCCATAGGACTGTCGCCGTCTCTATCGCGATCAACCATTTCATGATCATCTCCATCGACGGGTAAGTTTGCACGGTTGACTTCCTCCTCATCGTCCACTTCGACGTCGTCCTTCTCGACCGTGACAATGCTCTGTCGGAGGAGATCGTACGCCTCGCGGACGAATTGGGGCACGATCTCCTCGACGCAATTGGCTTTTGCGACGGCTTCCGATAGACGGATAAGCGACTCGAGTTGACGGACTGTTATGCGATACGACGAACGACCCATACCGCCTTGGGCATCATTCGCACGGAGCTCCTTGTACTTCTCCACGAGCAAGGCCTTGGCCTCATCCGTGAAGACCGGTCGGAACGTTCGTGCAAATCGGATATACCGTTGTAGTTGCTCTGTGCTGAGCTCGGGCTGGACTGCCTCGTCTTGGTTCATATGTACGTCGACAATATGTTCGGCCAGGTTGCGGTCTACCGTTTCATTCGGTTCGTCTCGGATCACGAAGAATAGATCGAATCTGCTCATTATGGGAGCGCTGAAGTTGAGGTTTGCACGTAGGGTTGTCTTGGGGTCGTAGCGACCGCCGACCGGATTCGCAGCTGCTAGGATAGAAGCGCGCGCGTTCAGGGTCGTGTGGATACCGGCCTTTGCAATGGAGATGGTCTGTTGCTCCATCGCTTCGTGGATGGCAACTTGGTCGCTTATGTCCATTTTATCGAATTCGTCAATTGCACATATCCCGCCTCCGTTCTAGATTGGATATCAGCGAGCTTTCCTCAGATGCCTTCTGAAGGGTTTAACAACGACTCACCGCAAGCATAAGTGCACCGGCCTCGATGGTAAATTCACCGGTTTCGGCGTCCTTCACAACAGACGCTGTTAGACCAGCAGCTGAAGAGGCCTTGCCGCTGGTATACACGGCTCGGGGATGTAAAGCGGAAATATACCTGAGGACGAGGCGTGAGCGATTTATGCCATGACCAATGAAGATACCGAGACGCAAGACTTACTTCAGAAATTGACTCTTACTTGTAGATGGATCACCCACAATGCATATGTTAATATCACCACGGAGCTGCATACTTTCCTGTTCGGTCGTCTTGCTGACTCCCCCAATCAGTTGCAGTAGCAAGCCTTTCTTGATTTGTCGGTGACCGTATATCGTCGGGGCGATTGAGTCCACCAAACGAGAGTATATGTATTCGGAATGTACAAGGGTCTTGAGGTCTTGGACTTCGTATGGCGATAAGCTCTGGAGGAGAACTTCTTGCGCTTTTTCGTCGTCGTCTTCAGGCTGTTGGTTTTGGTTGAGAGAGGCGAGGATATTATGAGATTGGCCACTTAATTGCTGGTTTGTTTGTTGACCGGGTGTTGTTGAATCGGGAGTGACCATGCAGGCAAGGAAAGCCAGACGGTAGGTAAGGTCTCGGACACCAAGGGACTTGAGGCCAGTCACACCTCCGCCACCAACCTCACTGCTGCGGAAGGCGTTGTCGCGCGTAGCCTCCGGTCGAACGCCAGGGAGTCCTAACTGGCTGACATCAGGAACCACGATAAGGGCACCAGTGAAGATACAGCGTTCACCGGCCTTGACACGATCGACCATCTCACCACGCAAGATGACATCCATGGTACGCGGCATGCTTCCTGTGGGTATCTCGTGCGATGACTCCTGCAGTTTCACCTTCTGCCAGTCGACGAACGTACTCTTCCCAATATCCAAGCGCCATCCGGAGCGGTTAAGACAGGCGTTGTTCGGACACTCTGTAGGCTCCGTGTATCGGAATGTCTGCTCAACGTTGGGAATAACCGTCGTGCAGGCTTCACAGATGAATGTTCCCAAGGACAGCTCTGGTCGAATCTCCGATGTCCTGGTCGCTGTTCCCGAGATTGAGAGCAGCTTACCGATCTGTCCCGTTCGGAGCTGCCGTAACCTGGACACCAAAGGCAGGTTGTAGAATGCCAGGGAGAATAATCTGTCGGTTTGTTGGTGTCTGGTTTTCTCGCTGATGTCGCGTCTCAGGTCGGCATTCTCCGTAACGCTTGCGTTGGCGGCCATGACGGAAGTGCTAGCCTGTGACGTGGTGCTACCGGCCTGGCGATGGGAAACGAAGTACACGGGCTCATATTTGGCGATGAGGTTATGCAAGGCCCTGGTCAAGAAGGGTAGGAAACGATAGTACTGGTTTGCAATGGCGTCGGCAAGAATTTGGTTATCCAGCGATGTCAGATGGGTAAAGTCGACGTAGAGCGTGGAGAGATCGAATTTGGCCATGCCGCGGATCTGCGCGATGTAGTATTTATCGCTCAGGATCTCCGACGATGGCGGAGGGGCTGACGACGACGGTTCCTCTATATACGTCTCGAGCAATTCCTCAAACGCCTGCTGCACCTTCTCGCCCGCCAAGTCGACCACGGGAGGAGGGCCTGGCACGTAGGGATTCCGTAGCCGGCTGACGGTCGAGCGACTGGGGTTGACCACCTCGTCGTCCGGGAAGCCTTGCACTTCGCTCATGGGACCATTGCTCTCCGACGGTGGCTGCGGTTGAGAGCTTGGGAAATGGTCTGAATTTAGTCGTTGTCGGTCACGGAAGCCAGGCGTTGAGCCTGGATCGGACTGGAGCGCGGCTTCGGCGAGGGACGACATGGTGCGAGTCCGACTGCGAGATATTGTACGTAACGGCCTGGGGGAGGCCGTTGGTCAATTTCAGAGTCGACTCGAGGTGATACCTGGTTTATTCTTCTGGTGCTTCGTTATTCGCAGTGAGTGAGTAGTTGTTATCAATCAATGTTCTGTTGGAGAACATTTTTTTCTGAAGCCCCGTTTAGGCACTGTCGCGAGGGAAACGCGAACGCGTCGGTGGAATGGTTGTTGCGGACCGACGCGTTAAGTGGTTTCTGAGTCAGCGGATTAACCTCGGTCAGCCCTATCCTATTTATTTCGGGGTTCATTATGGTTTATTCATTTCAAGCTTCAAATTAAATCATCTATAGTCTATAGTCATCACTCACTATACCATATATGCATTATGTATACTAACGATCGGAGTTGGGATTGGAAAGGAAAGACCCAAGACTGCTAATCCGTACAGCTCTCCGACAAAACGGGGCACAACTACTACAGAGTACATCCATCGGACTATGAGATATTTGTCTATCAAGGAATTGCAAGTGGCTGAAGACACGAAGAGAAACACGACCCGACTTTGAGCGGCTGAGCTTTTTTAGATGTATCCGATTTCTCACAACTCCCAGAGTTGGAAAAATGCGTGATCGGCATGCCACGTTTATCCTGTCGGATTGCTATAGTAGTATGTTGCTACCATCGTCAGGGATTGCAGTCAAGCTCGAGGAATGTCCTCATAATCAGTATTCGGAGCCTGTTTAGACCGTTTACAGGCTGTGCCAGGTATCAGCATCACTAACATGAACATGGACAAGTTCAGCAGCCACAGCCGCTCCGGTCAAGGATAAGAGGACCGAAAGCAAATTGATGGATACCTTGGGTATCATACGCCGATTATAAGACTATGATAGGATTCTAAAAAAGACCAGTGGAATGAGAAATCAGTCAGCCAAATTTGGACACTGAATTGGGTATCACCGTATCTTGTTTTCATCGAGACGGTAGAATCGTTCTCTTGAGAACCTATGGTATCCATGTTCCCGACTTGACATAGACCAAACGCAGATTGAGAGCGCCGAGTAAGGAGAGATTTACCGTGGAGAGACAAAATATGTAGTTGTTTCAAACTGTTAGAGACAGTGTGTCTCATCACAAGGGATTGGTTGGCAGAAGACCATGAGAAGGTACAATTCCCAATCCCGATTCTGACTATATGAAAACCGAAAACCTTAAAGCAGCAGGAAGATGCCACTCATCAACCTCAAATCAACTCTCTGACTTCGGCATAGCAGATCATCGGCACTTGAAGGTCATGCCAAGAGCCCAATCAAAATCCGTGACAGTGTCTTCATTACGATAAAACACACGCTAGCCATATGCGGTAAAAGGTAAACACTCCACTACCGAAATCCGGCCGAAGGAGGGTCCTTCTAATTTAAGGTTAGTGTAGTGGGCCAGTAAAAAATGCCAACCAATGACGGAGCCTCCTCGGAGATTTAATTCCAAATTAGAATCATCTGCGACAAGGCGCTCGGACCCACGTGACGGGTTGCCGTTGTGGTATGACAACGGACAGAAACGACGCTCTCCCGGTTGTCTCCTTTCTTCTTCTTCATCTTCATCTTCTTCTTATTCCTTCTTCTTTACTAACTAACGTCTCTGGATTGGCTTGTCGTCTCTTCGATGGTACATGTACATTATTGTGTACTGTCAGTTACAGCATGACAGTCGTCCTAACATGTACAGACGTAGTATGCTTGCATGCTGACAGATAGGTGAACGAACTTCGATGTCTTCAGCCCATATTATTGATGCATAAACCTGCGCTTCGTTTCTTTAGCTAGCACTATTTCGGAATGTCAGTGTTTCCAGAGACGTTTTTGAAAATGTCGTCCGCTGGGAATTATTCTCCGATGGACACCTTAAACGGTCATCCATCACCGAAGCGCATACCATCGGAACACCCTCTTGATTTATGGAAGCAGAGTGAGTGGAGATGCTCTTTCGCATAGCACACATATAAATGAAAGGCATCGTGCTTACGGTTTGTTCTCTAATAGGAAACGCCTTCGGTCGATCTCAAGAGGAAGCATCGGACCTGCTGAAGCGACATAGACGCCAGTCTGCGCCGCCAGAACCGTCGACACGGAACCAGACCTTTTTCTTTGTCGATCGGAATTCTTCTTCCAGCGAGAAGCGGTCTCACGTCATGCGTCACCACATCCAGGAGAAACGAAGGCAACGCAAACTATCCAACCGCAGTAGTCGGGATTGGCAACAGAACGACCGGGTTGTTCAGTACCTCCCGTGGGAGAATAACCCTACCCGGGAGATCGACCCAGTTCGGGTATCGCGAAGAGGCAACGGCGGGACCGCTTTGAACACATGCGTTCCGGTATGGACGAACAATTCTTCTTGTCTTCCAGACGAGGGGCTGACGGTCTCTTATCAGAATTCAATGTACCACCCAATCGCAAGGCCGTCCTCGAAATCGATAAGCTCACTTCAGCCGCCACCGCCTGTAACTTCTTCCGAACCTCTCCCTATGATACTAAGCCAGGATGAAGTCGATTTGGTTTATCATTGGTCGAGGTTGAGTTACTGGTCGGGACAGAACCCGTACGTGAAGGATCAAATATTTCGGACAGCCATGCGACAACGGTCAGTCTTTCAGGTCGTAATACTTACATATGTCGCTCGTTGGAAGGTCTACCTTTACGGTGACCAGGAATCTAGCCAAGCCCTGCGCCATCTGTCTTGGGCTATACAGGCTGTCAACAGGAATGTGAGAGACTCGTTCGGGGCGGACGACGATGGATTGGCCATGGCGCTAGTTAGTTTAGCGATTCAGGAAGAGCGATTTGGAAGCAAAGACGACGCAGAAAAATATATTTCGCGGGCCACGAGCATCATCCGCCCACGCACCGGATGGAACACACCGGTAGAAACTTACTTACTTTACGTACGATACATAATGTCGCCACACGAGGCGGTGTTTAACAAGGAAGATCAGCAATGGCTGGTGACGTTCCTCCGCGGTGCTGAGGATCTGATGAAGCAACATCACACGGAGACCCATTTCTCGGCGGTTCCAGAACGGCGCGAAGCGTTCCAAATGGAGAGCCCGCTGTTTCCGCTGCTGGCCAGCGGACCGCGTCCATCCGGGGTACCGCTGGAGCGGCGCAAGTACGTTGTCGAGAGGCCGCCGACGCAAGAGGTCAGTCGGTCGGCAGCTCTGATCTACATCACGGCGGCGCTGTGGGAATTCAGAGATTCGGCCAGCAGAACGCGACGTTTCTTGAATTATTTGACTTGGATAGTGACGAAGCACGGGCTCGACCGGGATCCGGTTTGCGAAACATTCCTGTGGTTGCTGTTGGAAGAAGGGTACGATGAGGACCTCAAAGATCCGGAACGAGCATGGTCAACAGGAGCACTATTGATGAAGCACAAGCTACTCCGACCGGACCTACAGTTTCACTTCAACGAGATGTTGATGAATTACCTCATGATGGAGAGACCGATTCGGGGGATTGATGTGTTTGAGAAGGAACTGGAGATGATGGGTAGCGATTACAGGGCATGATTCTGTATCTTTCTATGTTGATGACTGTTTCAATGTTGGCATTTGCGATGTACATACATATATACCCCAGTTGACTGCGAATTCCATAAGAACCATGGTTTGAGGCTCTGAGCTATCTGTAGCGTTTTCATGGTTTCCTCTATGTACTGTCGTAGCTTAGATGAGATCACATACTTATGTACATTATTACATGTATGTATCATACAGCTGAGGCGTCAGGCAAGGTATCAACGAGGGGCATGTGATGAAGTCAAATACTATGATCTGTCAGCAATCCCATTGGCTGGTCACAGAAGCAAATTGTGATTTGGAACATAAGGGTAAAGTGGGGTCAATAGCCAGTTTCAGCTAAGCCAATATTGAGAAAATACGGAGTACATTGATACCTTACCTTACCTTACATTACGGAAGTACGTACTTAACCACGGTACGGGGCCGATAATGTCCTTCTCTGGCCAATGATGTAGCACTATTTGGGGAGGGTTTAGCTGCAGGTGTGGCTGGTGAGATCTGCGGATCTTGGAAGTGGAGCCCGATGAACTATAGCACTAGCCCTAAGAAGTAAAGCATGGAAGTATAATCACTTTAGCT
>HG983338.1:1089055-1148101 GCA_900006255.1 Xeromyces bisporus
AGGTTTTAATCGAACCAGTTAACGGAGCAGTCGCACAGGTGCCACCGTGCCACCACCAAGCAATCCGTAATTTGCCTGAGAAAAGGCTGAACAGCTGAACAGAGCGGGTAATAGGTAATAATAGCCAAGAATGGAGTTCGTTCTTATCCCTCCCTAGTCCCTCTCGTCCGTCTCTTTTTTTCTTATTTTTCTCTTCCATCGTCTTTGCAGAGTGCTCTCTCTTCTTCATTGAACTCATTGTACGGACTTCAAAATACTCACGTGCTCTCCTAAATGCGTCCGACTTGACTTGTGCCCGAGTCCGCCGTGCCCTAACGAACAATGGCCGTTCTCGACTTTGCCCGGAGTGGCTTCCACTCGCTGGGAAAGCGTGACGATGTAGGTTACTACTGATGCATGTTCGGACGGCTTGCCATCTCTTACATCTTGCAAACAGGAAAATCCCAAGGATACGAGCTCATCGGCCTACAACTTACTATGGACGTTCGTTCCCGCCTTGATTTCTTTCGTCGTCATGGTCGTCGTCTTTATTGTCATCCGTCGAAGGGAGCCCAGAGTGTACATGCCCCGTACGTATCTGGGCTCCTTGCGCCTTAGCGAACGTACTCCCGCGTCGCCAACTGGTATTCTCAATTGGCTCACCAGCATGTACCAACTGCCGGATACCTACGTGCTGCAGCACCATTCTATGGACGCCTATCTCTTGCTGCGATATCTTAAACTAGCTTCCATTATTTGCTTTGTTGGCTGCTGTATTACATGGCCTATTCTTTTCCCCGTCAACGCAACTGGTGGGAATGGCAATCAGCAACTGGATATTCTGAGCATATCTAATGTTGTCAATGAGGCCCGTTACTTTGCCCATGCTTTTCTCGCGTGGATTTTTATTGGTAAGTAAAGCTTCGGCTTCATGTGGTGGAGGAGAGTTACATACATACCCGTTTACAATCAATTGCTGACATCCCATCCTCAGGTTATATCTTCTATACCGTGACTCGGGAAAGCATCTTCTACATCAATTTGCGCCAGGCTTATCAATTGTCTCCAGCTTATGCTAGCCGCTTATCCTCTCGCACCGTGCTTTTTACGGCCGTCCCCAGAGACTATCTCAACAAGGAAAGGCTTCTGCAAATGTTTGGCCGTGAGAAAGTGAAAAATGTCTGGATTGCTACCGACGCGAGTAAACTCGAGGACAAAGTGCAACGCCGAGAAGCTGCCGCCATGAAGCTCGAGGAAGCCGAAGTTAAACTTATTCGTCAAGTCAACGGTACACGTCTAAAGGCTCTGAAGAAACAAGGAAAAGATCCAAGTGCTGAATTCGACGAGACTAGCTCCGTTGCATCGAGGTTGATCAAAGCATCAGACCGTCCAACTCATAGGTTGAAACCCCTTGTTGGGAAGAAGGTAGATACCATCAATTGGGCGAGAGCAGAGATTGAGCGTCTTTCTGGGAAAATAGATGACCTTCAGGCTAAGCATCGTGCTGGCAATGTCAAGCTGGTCTCCTCCGTTTTTGTGGAATTCCATGTTCAAGCTGATGCGCAGTCTGCTTACCAGTCCGGTATGGACCTTGAACCTAATTTCATGACGAGCCCTTAGCTATATTTTTCTGGATTCATGCTAACGACTTTTGCTCCTTAGTTGCTCACAATCTACCTTTGCACATGGCTCCGCGCTACATCGGTTTGGACCCAACCCAAGTGATCTGGGAGAATTTGCGGATCATCTGGTGGGAGCGTATTATTCGCTACAGCGCGACTATTGCGTTTGTGGTTGCCATGACAATTTTCTGGTCCATTCCTACAGCGGTCGTTGGTTTTATCTCGAACGTCAAATGGATAGCCGGCAATATATTCTGGCTTCACTGGTTGTTAGATTTGCCGAGTGTCATCTTGGGTTTTATCTCCGGTCTTCTTCCTTCGGTTTTGATGTCGGTGCTCCTCTCCCTCGTTCCAGTTGTTCTAAGACGTGAGTTACCACCCTTCCCCGATGGATGTTGCAACTGTCAATTATACCTCCGGTACCTGGGACTAATCATATTTGATCTCAATCAGTGATGGCAAAATTGGGAGGTGCACCAAGTCTGGCAGCCGTAGAGTTGACGACCCAGAATATGTACTTTGGCTTTCAGGTGGTCCAGACATTTTTGGTTCTTACACTTACATCTGGTGCCACCAGTGTCGTTGGCCAAATCATCACGGATCCCACTTCTGCACCGCAATTGCTGGCTGAAAACCTCCCCAAGGCGTCGAATTTTTATATTTCTTATATCACTTTGCAGGGATTGTCTTATAGCTCCGGTGCGCTTCTTCAGCTCAGTGGGCTACTTATTGGCAAAATCGTGAGCTGGTTATTTGACACGACGCCTCGTCAAATATACACTCGTTGGTCCACGTTGTCTGGGTTAGGCTGGGGAACGGTCTATCCCAATCTCTCTGTTCTTGCGGTAATTGGTGAGTTCATTCCTCTCTCTCTTTAAAGGACTTTCGGAATTTAACGGCTAACCGTTGTCGAATTTGCAGCTATTTCCTATTCATGCATTGCGCCGCTAGTGCTCGGGTTTGCGACTATCGGCTTATACCTCTTCTACTTCGCCTACCGATATGACCTCTTGTATGTTTCCAACGCGGATATTGACACTCAGGGCAAATCCTATGTCCGCGCTTTGCAACACACGACGGTCGGGTGCTACCTGTCAATGATCTGTCTCATTGGTCTTTTCGCCATGGGTGCCGGGCACAAGCGTATCTCTCTCGGACCGATGATTCTTATGATTATCCTGCTTGTCTTCACCCTTCTATACCATATCTCGTTGCATCAAGCTATTACGCCATTAATTGAATACCTACCCAAGAACCTGGAGGCCGAGGAACAAGCGCTTCTCGCACATGAATATCCGAAGGCAAGCCCTGATTCTGACGGGTCGCCAGCTAACGATGGCACCGGAGCCAGCCCCGAACCAAACGACGAGAAGGTGGACCACAAACATGTCAGTCTTGACACAGCGGAGAAAGGCTTGACTGCGTCCGGTTCAGCGGAACCGCGGCAGGCGCCGAATTTCCTAATCAAATATCTGCGCCCAGACAAGTACACCGACTACGCCACATTGCGGCGTCTGATCCCGAACCCTCTGGAGACAGAAAATTATTCAGAAGAAGTTCAGAACGATGCATATATGCATCCTTGCATCAATGCTAAGCCCCCGTTGCTCTGGATTCCTCGTGATGATCTCGGTGTGAGCCAGCGGGAGATAGAGCTTAGTAGCCGTGTGATTCCGATTACCGACGAAGGCGCATGGTTAGACGCCAAAAACAAGGTTCAATGGAATATGGGCAGGGAGAACCCTCCGATATATGAAGAAAAGGTCCATTACTAGTTGGCTTATTGCTTTTGCTTGTTTTTCTTGATACCCTGGCGAACTTTTGGATGTTTCGAAATTTGGCTTATATGCCCTCACTACTATAGGTATGCTCGGCTATCTATATACATTTTGTTGCTCTTGTGATAATATATAATTTGGATATGAGGTCGATGATAGAACTTTTACGCTGTACGAAATTGATCTTGGTTTTTAATTATTCTTGCAGCGATCATACCCAAGCACTGAGCAGTGGCATCTTCAACATTGAAGCCGATGCCTCCGGTCCTCCGGGACACTGCCAGGGCTCTTACCGATATGGCAGTTGACCAACTTAACCTGCAATTTGGCGGATTCTATGCACTTCGCTCGACGTGTGTACAGTGCCGGCTCTGACGAGGTACGAGCGTCTGGGAGGACGGATCTAAGCACGCGTCCATAGCGGATGTCGGATTATTGATTATTTACTATTTTATATGTTCAACAACGACCGACTATATATACCGAAATGAAGGCAACAGCAAGCGCAATCATGTTTGAAAAATCCACTTCGGATCACCATCCCCCCGAAATCCCTCCTGGTCACCATTATTGCCGACACCAGCATCGACACCCTGCGACCTGATGCTCTCTTTCTTCGCATTCTCCCATCTCAGAACTAACCAAGTCACGCCAACCACAATGATGTTGGCAACCAAATATCCCAACGCAAACCCGTGACCCAGAAAGTACCTAGGACTGCTCTCGGTGCGATACAACTGCGTCCCCAACACAGCGCCCAGATTCCCGATTGAGATCTGCAGGGCGTTGGCAATACACCGCTTCGTCTGCCCTGAGACGTTGTTGGCGGTCCAGGACAGCACAATGGCGACGGACGGGTAGATGCCGGCGGCGGCGAAGAAGGTGCCGAGATAGGACACGCCGGGTCGCGAGGGTGGGTTGGCGAGGAGGATTATGTAGCCGATGCAGGCGAGGGTGGAGGAGGCCATGATGAATGGGGCGCGGAGGTGGGTGCGTTCGGAGGCGATCGCGACGACGAGGGTTAAGATGAAGGCTGCCGCGTAGGGCGGGATTGTTAGGAGCTGAGCTTCGGCAGCTTTGTAACCCAGCTGGCTTATTATGGACGGCTGTGTGGATTGGTTAGTTTGGATTGTTGCCTTACTTTTGTTCGTCTGTCGGTCTGCCTTGTCCGTCTGCTTACAATGAACAGTGAATAGGTGTATAGAGGAAGTGACATGGTGTGGAATCCGAGACAGTACAGCCAGACCTTGGGGTCTTTGAATGCGTCCAGCACGGCTGACCAGGTGAAGGATTCGTCCTGGGTCGAGTCGTTGTCTTCCTTCAGACGAGCCTGGATATATGTCCGTTCTTCCTCTGTCAGGAATTCCGCGGTGGATGGATAGTTATAAACGAAGGTGTATGCCGTGACGGACACCACGACTGTTAAGAGTCCTTCCTGGGGGGGTTTTGCATTGCATTAGTTCTTCCTCTTCTTTCTTGATGGCCATGGCAAGAAAGGCAAACTCACCAGGATGAAAATCCACCGCCAGCCATTATACCCGCCGACACCTTTCATATGGGCAATTCCCTAGGGAAGCAGTCAGCACACGCCCTCCCTATACGAGCAAGGGTATGCAGCAATCAACAAACCCAAGCCAGAATCCCTCCAAAAGCACCCGCTAATGACGCAGCGCTGAAGAACAACGCTATACGGTAATGCTGCTCATTGCGTCTATACCACATGGACATATAGAACACGACACCGGGGAACAGACCACTCTCGGTGACGCCCAGGAAGAACCGCGACGCCAGATACCCCGAGTAGGTCTGCACGACGCCCAGAAGCGTTGCCACGATGCCCCAAACCAGCGTGACGGTTGGTAGCCAGATTCGGGGAGTCGTCGTCTTTAAGGCGACGTTTGCCGGGACTTCGAACAGCACGTATCCGATGAAGTATAGCGTTAGGCCGGTTAGGTATTGGTCGCCAGCTGTACGTTTTGTTAACGTCTTCCTTCCTCTGGCTGGCAGCCAAGGGCTTACGCACTCATGTCGAGATCGGTTGCCATCCCTTCCAGACGAGCGTTGCCGACTATATCGAAAGCGAAGAGTTAGTCCTACGATGACAGCAGCGTGCAACTATAATGGACGTCATGTATCTGTACCGTTGCTACGATCCAGGAACGACAAGAAATACAACACTGTCAGCCCCGGAACCACTCGAAAGTCCAACTTGCGCAGTAGAGCCTTTTCATTGATCCATGTCGCGTTGACGCTCTGGTTTTTCTCCACGGAATTGGAGTCTGATTTGGGGAGTTTTGTGTCTTCTGCCGAGTACGTTTGGGGGTCGTTTTGGGACTCTTGCTTTTCTGGCATGGTGGTCATCGCCACTGTGGTTTGCGGCTTGTTTCTTCCTCTTCGCTTGTATGTCACTGCCAGGGTAGTACGGAATCGCAGAGATTGAATGGAACAAGACTTCTGGCTTCTAAACATAAGTTCCGAGAAGATTGATATAAAAGTTTTCATACATGAGACTTCAACCTGTGCTGTTCATATCATCTACGCTATCAACATCACTTGAACGAAACTAATCAATGAGCAAGCAAAGTCTCTGATGGTGAAATGAAGATCCAATCAAAAACTCATGCATCCGATATGTCGATCACTTGGGATCGCTTGAGGCGTTCATGAATGAAGCCCGAAGACATAGATAGTCAACTCGGTTCGGGTGGACGCCGATGACTTAGGGCACAGAAACCTAAAAAATGAAAGCATGCACGACATCAACAACGAAGCAGACATCAGAAAATCAAAGAGAATACGAATAAAAAGGTAATCTCTCTAGCTTCACAATTGGGTATCTCTTTGTCGTATATACAGGACGCAACAGCCAGAAGAAAGAAACACACACAACACACACAACACGCATAACACCAATGGAACACACAGAACACACGTTGAACTCGTAACACTCATCATTTCATACAAAAATACATCCAAAAAAATGAAGATATTCATCTGGTCTATCTCTGGGGGGTCTTAAAATTAATGCTGTTTTTGCATCCCCAAATCCTACACGGTATATATGCTCATGCTCATATAAGAGAATGAAAAAAACGACGAAACTTTTCAAATCCAACCAGAACAGAGATCAAAAACCGAACGGAAGAAAGAAAGCGCAAAGTAAAAGTAAACCAAGATTACCATCCCTAGACCGCCAACATCGCACAACTTGTTCCTCTTCAAGGTGTCAGAATCAGCGCAAGCAATGCCATGCGACAGTAGAGACCGTATCTCATCTGCGAAAGAAGTCAGTAAGTAGCCTTTCGACATCCCGATGTAGATCAGACATACCTGTCGGAAATAAGCAGCCCTCTGGTCAAAGTCTACCTCCTCCGCAATCTCCATGTTTCGCGGCAGCGGGTGCATGATGATCATGTGCTCCTTGGCGTGCTTAAGAATCGCGTTGTCAATCACCAGACTGTCCTTCAGTCGCTCGTACTGATCCAAATCGGAGAACCGCTCCTTCTGCACGCGAGTTGAGTAGATGACATCCGACCGGGCCACAATCTCAGGTGTCAACGTCTCCGATTCACCCACAAGCTCTCCCGACGCATAGACTTCTTGGCGAACATCCTCCGGCAACGACAACTCCCTGGGCGCCACAAGTTGTACGCGGACATGGTAGAACCGGAGCAGCTTGATGAGGGAATGCACCGTGCGTCCGTACTTCAAATCTCCAACGAAGGTTATGGTCAGACCAGCCACCGTTCCGAGTTCCTCGCGGATCGTGAAGAGATCAAGGAAGGCCTGCGTCGGGTGCTCCATACTACCGTTTCCTCCGTTAACAATCGGCACAGGTGAGAACTTAGCAGCCGTGGTGACGCTGCTCTCTTCGGGATGTCGCAGGACAATCGCATCGCTGTAGCAGCCAAGTGTACGGATCGTATCCTGCAGCGTTTCGCCCTTCTTGGTGGAGGAGTGCGCCGTCTGGATGTTCACTGTTCGTCCTCCAAGGCGTTGCATCGCAGTGTCAAACGAAGCCGACGTCCTAGTAGACGGTTCGAAGAAGAGGTTGCACATAACACGGCCCTTAAGAACGTCAAGCACGCCCTGTCGCTCAACCCCCAAACGCATTTCCTGTGCAACGGTGAAGAGCAGATGCAAGTCTGTTCGGTTGAACTGGTTGACGGAAATCACATGCTTTTGTTTGAAAGGTGATCGCGACAGCAACTTATCCAACGGAGATGGTGCCTGGAGTGAGGGATTGTAAAGGGGAGGACCAAGTTCCCCGTTACCCGGTCCCCGATTGGCTGTTCCAATCGACACGCGTCTGTCGTGAAGTCTGTCAGCGTGTGGACGAGCCCCGGGTGTCGCGGCGTGGACTTGAGGTGACGGCGGGGGCATGACAGCGGGGCTGCCTGCCTGGAAGTCAACAGCATGGATATTAAGAGAATAGTGGCGAGCCAGCGCCTCGATCAAAATCTTCGCGTTCTTAACATTGGTCACCAAGGGGGTCTGGTAGTCCACGGCCATTCGACGAGTTCTGTATCCCTTGCTCATATAGCTGGCGGGGCGTCTGAAGCGGTTGTTGGATGGCAAGTTAATGTACAGGTCGATGAGATTGTTCGCCAAGTGCTGCGTGAGCGAATACTCCGACTTGATGTCCACCTCCTCGCCAGGCAGGATCTCAAGGAACTGCACAGGGATACCGTTCTCCATGATGAAATCGGCGGTACCAGGAGTAGCAAAAAGATTGTAGCCAAGCTGATGCAGCTTGCGGATTGACGGTAGCATCTCAAGCTTCTCTTTGTACGAACCGATAGAGAACAAGATGTTCTTCCTTGGCAAGCGAAAACCGGTAGAGAGAAGGGCCTTCAGGTAAGCCTCATATTTGTCGCGGCCAAAGGAAGCAACCTCTCCCGTGGAGGCCATCTCAACTCCCAGGACAGGGTCGGCACCGGAGAGTCGCGAGAATGAGAACTGCGGAACCTTGACACCGACATACTCGTCGGGAACGCTCACAGGTGGATATGGGGCAAAGTCAATTCCCATCATGGATTTGGTTGCAATCTCAATCAGATCAACGCCCATAACCTTGGAAACAAATGGGAATGATCGAGACGCGCGGACGTTGCACTCAATGACCTTGATGTCATTGTCCTTGGCGATGAACTGAATGTTGAAAGGACCAGTGACATTCAGCGCGTTCCCGATCTTGCTTGTAGCCTCCTCGATGCGTCGGACGGTCTCTGGGTCCAGGTCCTGTGGCGGCAAGATCAAGGTGGCATCACCAGAGTGAACACCAGCATTCTCAACGTGTTCTGAAATGAAGTGCCCGACCATGACTCCGTTGCGAGCGACGGCATCCATCTCAATCTCCTTTGCGTTCTCGATGTACTTGGTAATGACCACAGGGTGGTCACGCGAAACATCCGCCGCTTGGTTGAGGTAGCTGGCTAGGTCGCTCTTAGAATAGACGGTATTCATCGCAGCACCGGACAGAACATACGAAGGTCGGACAAGCACCGGGTAGCTGACCTTGTCGCAAAATTCTGTCGCCTCTTCAATGCTGGTAAGTTCCTTCCACGCCGGTTGGTCAACATCAATCCGGTCAAGCATACGGGAGAACTTGTATCGGTTCTCAGCAGAGTCAATCATCTCTGGAGATGTACCAAGAACCTTGACGTTAAGACGGTAGAGCGGCAGAGCAATGTTGTTCGGGGTCTGGCCACCCATCGACATGATCACACCGCTTGCAGATTCCAACTGGTAGATATCCAGGACCGTCTCCAGGTTGATGTTCTCGAAGTACAACCTATCAGCCTCATCATAATCTGTGCTGACAGTCTCCGGGTTGTAGTTGACCATAACCGTCTTGTGGCCTTGCTCGCGTAGAGTCCGAATGGTACGCACGGAGCACCAGTCAAATTCGACAGATGACCCGATTCTATAAACGCCGGATCCCAGGACCATCACACCGCGGTCCTCGAACATCACATCATGCTCGGAGCCATTGTAAGTGAGGTAGAGGTAATTGGTTACAGAAGGGAACTCTGCAGCAACGGTATCAATTTGCTTGACGACAGGAACGATCCCGGCCTCGGCACGGATGCGCCGAACCGCCAGCTCATTGGAGCTCAGGAACTTAGCAAGCTGGATATCCGAAAAGCCAAGCTGTTTGGCCTCTCTGATGAGATTCGTTGGCACGGTGATAGTGTTGTATGTGCTCATCAACTTGCCGAAATCGCTCAGCCCCTTCAGTTTGTTCAAGAACCACCGGTCAATCTGAGTAAGCTTCCAAATGTCGTCAACGCCGTAGCCGGAAGCCATAGCGTTAGCGATGGCGAACAAACGCTGATCGGAAGGAGTTTGGAGTTCTCCTTTGATGGACATGAGAGCGTTCGTCTCGTTGAAACCCAGGTTGTGGAAGTCGACGGATCTAATTGCTTTCTGGATAGCCTCTTCGAAAGTTCTTCCAATACTCATTACCTCTCCAATGCTCTTCATCGAGGAACCCAACTGAGTCGACACGCGAGTAAACTTCTTCAAATCCCAGCGAGGAATCTTCACGACGACGTAGTCCAGAGAGGGTTCGAAGCATGCACAAGTGACCTTAGTGACGGAGTTAGAAATCTCGTTGAGCGGGATTCCCAGGCCAAGCTTGGCAGCTATGAAAGCTAGCGGATAACCAGTAGCCTTCGAGGCAAGCGCGGAGGATCTTGACAGACGAGCATTGACCTCTATGATGCAATACTCCTTCGAGAAAGGATTAAGAGCGTATTGAATATTGCATTCACCGACAACACCAAGATGGCGGATGACATTAACAGCGGTTGTGCGAAGCATGTTGTAATCCTCATTGGAAAGGGTCTGGGACGGAGCGACGACGATGGAATCACCAGTATGGATGCCGAGAGGATCAAAGTTTTCCATGTTGCAAACAGTAATACAGTTGTCTCTGGCATCACGAACCACCTCATATTCGATTTCCTTCCAGCCCTTCATACTCTTCTCGATCAGTACCTGGGGACTAACGGCCAAAGCCTTGAGGCACAGGTCTTTCAATTGATCCATATCATCGGCGAAACCGCTACCGAGACCTCCAAGTGCATACGCAGCACGAACAATGACAGGGAACTTGATGGTTTCGACGACTTGCATAGCTTCTTCCAGAGTCGAGGCGGAAGCTGACTTGGCACACTTCTCGCCGATATCGTCCATGCTGCGTGCAAACATCTCGCGGTCCTCCGTAGTGATGACCGTCTCAACTGGGGTACCGAGAACCTTGACGCCGAGTTGTTCAAATTCATCCTTCAGATGAATGCCGACCTGAAGAGCAGTTTGGCCACCGAAGGTAACGTAGATTCCGTCAGGACGCTCATGCTTGATAACCTTGCGCACAAAATCGGCATTGACGGGAAGGAAGTAAACCTTATCGGCAAGTCCCTTGGACGTTTGGATAGTAGCAATGTTCGGGTTAATTAAAATGGTGTAGATTCCTTCCTCCTTCAGAGCCTTGATAGCTTGACTGCCGGAGTAGTCGAACTCTCCAGCCTGGCCGATGCTCAAGCCACCGCTTCCCAGAACCACAACCTTCTTGACAGAAACGCGTGGAGCCACCTTGATATTCTCTTCCTTGGTACCTCCGGGGAAAGAAACGGGTTTGGTGAGAGCACTCGAAGAGAGTAGAGCCGCCTTGATGGTGTCGATGAACACGTCGAAAAGAAATTCGGTATCCTTTGGGCCAGGGGTACTCTCAGGGTGGAACTGGACGCTGAAGAATGGCCGACTTTTATGCCTTATACCCTCGTTACTGCCATCGTTCGCATTGACAAACAGCTCCTCCCACTCTTCGGGAAGATTCGCACCATCAACGGCATAACCGTGGTTCTGAGAAGTGATATGGCATTTGCCTGAAACCATACTGGTACACGGGATGTTCTGGCCACGGTTACCGAACTTCATCTTAGTCGTCTGAGCGCCCGCGGCACGAGCAATCAGTTGGTGACCCAAGCAAATTCCGAAGACAGGCACTCTGGCTTCACCTAGGGTCTTCGAGATGTTGTCGACGGTAACTTTGAGGGTAGCTGGATCGCCAGGGCCGTTCGAGACAAACAAGCCGTCATATTCTTGGCCAGCAAGAGCTGGGAAGTTATAGTCCCAAGGAACGACCAGGACCTCTACTCCTCGCGAGAGTAAGCAGCGAAGTTGGTTATACTTCAAACCGACGTCTAAGCATAGAACGCGAATAGGACGGCCGGTCGGATGCTTGGAGGAGACGCCCTCACGAGGGGAGAAAAGACGTGGCTCTCGGATTGACACTGATTTTCGGGAGTTCCAGTTAGAATTTGTAGTGGCGACGGGGTATACGGAACATGTCCAGCAAAATGAGCCTTACCTTCACTGACGAGATTTTTCTTGTTCGGATCCACCCACTCAGTCTGCTCAAAGTAAGACTTCCATGTGTCTCTGTCCGCAGCAGCATTAAGGGTCATCCCAAGCGAGCTACCAGACACTTCAGGCTTCTGCAGGAGCATGCGACCCAGCATACTACCCTCCTCACGAATTCGCTTTGTCAGAGCGCGAGTGTCGACTCCGTACATGCCCGGCACACCCTGTTCCTCCAACCATTGCCCAAGGGAGGAGTGAGCCAGGTAATGCGAATAATCTTCACCAGCGTACGTGGCAACGACAAGACCGGCGATATGGATTTGGTTTGATTCAAAGTGCTTCGGTAATGTCTCCAGAAGATCGTCCACAGCCTCTCTGGAAGGGGCACCGTAGTTGCCCACAAGGGGGAAGGTAATAACCAGAATTTGACCGCGATATGAGGGATCCGTGATGGACTCTGGGTAACCCACCATACCCGTCTGGAAGACCAATTCTCCAGCCGCAACCTTCTGAGCACCGAAAGTGTATCCTTGATAAACAGTGCCATCCTCCAACTCCAAAGCACAAAGCCGCTTGTTCCCACCTCGAATGGGGGCTGAGGCGGGACCCATCAGGGCGCCATTCACGGTTTCCATCTGCAAGTCCTTCGTGCTTGGGTTATAAGCGACAGCGCCCCCCGAGGTAGGGCTCGAAAGAATGGCAGATCCATCGGTATGGTGGCTTTTCTGGCCCCTGGACCCGGTGGCCCCGGTGGACGGACTGGTGGGAGGCAGCATTATCGGATGGAGACGATGGACAAAGGGGTCCTCTCGGGGACAATGCAAAGGAAATATACTCTATCGTAGCATCAGCAGCCTCTCTCGAGAAGATCAAGGAGGAAGAGAGAATGAATGCGAGGGATATGTAGCTGCTGCTGCTGCTGCTGCTGCTTTCTGAAGCAGAGAGAGAGAGGGAGAGAAGAGGAGAAGAAGAGAAAAGTTGGATGAGGCGGGACCACCGAAAGAAAAAAAATTTGTATGTACTCGTAGGGCATCTCGGGCTCTGATTGGCCCAGATGACATCTGAGCCTTGACCGATCCGGGGAATTTGCCTTCATTCTGCCAGAAGGTACCGCCTCAGGCCCACTTAACTTTGATCGAATTGCCCAATCACGTGGAGGCTCTTATGTAACTCGAAAACTCACATGATGCTATTCCTGATTTGGTAGGTGCTGTGTATCGCGGTTCCAGGGTTACCCAAATGGGTTAGACCAAGTATATTAATCACGTGAAGTAGTCAGCCAATCAAATTGAGATTTGAGCATGCCGAGTTGACTTCAAAACTTCCTTCATCACGGCACGGCGTCAGAACAGAGAGGGAAGAAGAACAAGATAAAAGCTACGAGACTTTGTACATGGTATTCCTCGAGAACTGCAGAGTATAACTGCACTCAGGTACCGGTACAGACTAGCCTATCAAAGTTATGGTAGGCTACGGAGCACGGATTAATATCGCCGCTGTCAAAATTCTCCCGCAAAGTCTTCAGCATCCCACACCATCCTCATCGCTTCCCTGCTAAATTCTGGCGCGTCTGCCGATGCTGCCGCTAAGATAAGCATATCGATCACATTTGGCCCGTGATTGATTATTTGGAAGCGGTTTCATAGGCATAAAGATGCTTGCTTCTCTTCTACGGCGAAAAGAGCAAAAGACATACGCTGAAGACTCTCCTTTCCGGTCCCCTTCTAATAATACTCCGGAAAATTCGCCTTTGCTTGAAAATGGGCACGGTGGGAGTCCATCAAGAAACGGACTCGCGGAACACAGTTACGATGGAGCAGGAGAAGGTGAGGGAGCAGAGAGCGACGTTAATGTCGATGATGACGACGAGGATAATCCGCACTCGTCAACGCCTCTTCTGCCCATCTTCTCTGTCTCTCACTTAGGTCGGTAACCGGTGCCGGTAGCCGTACAGTCTCTTCGTGTCAACGCCTCTCGACCAAAATAAACCCGTTGGCTAATTAAGCGGCCGTTTGCAGATGCTCTCCCAGTTTACGACGTTACCCATGCCATACGGCTTCTCATAGTTTCAAGCTGTGAGACCACTCTGACTTGGGACCAATTGCGATCGCCGCAGATTTCTCAGTTCCTTGTGAAGCCTATCCAGCAGAAGATAATGGTATCCCACTTCTCACGGGCAACGCTATACGCATTGATGGCCAATTGCCTTCAATTCAGTAAAGAAGTGCATCTCGATGCGGCAAGTAGTGGAACCAGCCAGAGCAGGGCCATGGTGAGCGAGCTTCTTGCCATCAGGTTATTGAAAGATTACGCAGTCAGGGAGTTGATCGACGCCTTGTCTTATGAGTTTTATCCTCTGCAAGGGCAATCACCATCTATGGATCCAAATCCGCAATGGCTGGGACGCAAGCAGGCTAGTACGGCCCGTGTCTCCTGCCTTGAGGTAGCCATCCGCGCGCAGGCGAAGCGCTTCCTGTCTCACCCAGTAGTCGTCCAACAACTCCAAGCCATTTGGGCTGGTACCGTAGTGTTCCATTCTGTCGCGGACAGCCTTCATCGTCGATTCACAATGCCCCGTCTCCGAGCCACGCTTTACGGGACAAATCCTGGAAGTAGGCAGTCTGGTGCTGCGTTCTCCAGCCAATTGCGCTTTAACACTTCGGATTACGGGGTTCCCACGTCGCCACAGCGTTCAGTGTCGCTATATGATCCCCGAGATGCCTCGCTGTTTAAGCTATCTAGGCTTAGGGTGCCTCAATATCGACATCTGTTGTCGACGATTTCGTTTGCGGTTATGCTGGTGCTGTTCCTCGCCGTTCTGAAAGAGAGAAGACTGGATATCACTACCTTGGAGATTGTCTTTTGGTTTTGGAGCACAGGTTTCATGCTCGATGAAATTGTTGGTTTCAATGAGCAGGGATTCAGTCTCTATCTGATGAGTTTCTGGAATCTATTTGATTTAGGTATCTTGCTATTTCTCTTCTGCTACTATTGCATGCGGCTCTATGGTGCCGTGATCCCCTTCACCCGCAGTGAGATTCTTGCGGATCGAGCATACGACGTGCTCGCAGCAAACGCAGTTCTGTTGTTTCCTCGGCTTTTTTCGACACTCGACCATTACCGTTATTTCTCTCAACTGCTGATTGCATTCCGGATCATGGCATTCGATCTCGTGGCCGTGATATTTTTGGTGGTTATCGCCTGCAGCGGCTTCTTTGTCACATTTCTATCTTTTAGCAAGGGTCAAACTCCCATGTCGCTTGCCTTTGCTTTATTCCAGATGCTAATGGGCTTTACTCCGACTGCGTGGGCTCTCTGGGATGAGTACAGTCCCCTGGGTAGATTCGTGTTGACTATCTTCCTTTTCATTTGTCACTTTGTTGTCGTCACTATTCTCATTACTGTTCTCACAAACTCCTTCATGGGTATTGTGCAAAACGCCAACCAGGAACATCAGTTTCTGTTCGCGGTCAATACCATCTCAATGGTTAAGTCAGACGCGCTTTTCTCTTACGTGGCGCCAACCAACATCATAGCTTGGCTGATCACGCCTCTTCGATACTGGATGCCTTTCTACCAATTCGTGAAGATAAATCGCACGCTCATAAAAATCACACACTTCCCTATACTGTTTGCCATTTGTCTTTATGAGAAAACAATTCTCAGTTCCAAAGTGGTCCAGCCTGCAGATCTCATTGGAAGGCAAGCCCGCTCCGAGGGGACGGAACATGTGCGAGAACCCCCTCGTAGCCGGTTTCACGCCTTCCGTCGCGATGCTTCTCGAATAGTACGCGAACCGTCGGTGGCAACCTATCAGAAGGACCGTGCACTGGAAGAAGTGTTTCGACGGCCGCTCAAGGATGGAATCATCCAAAGGCCGACTGATAATCTTCAACGACGGCAAACCAGCAATATTGTGCATAGTTGGATGCAGGGAATAGGCCCTGATTCAGCTCATCCGCCAGATGAGCAAGACTCTGACGCGGTAGACCGATTGGAAAGATTGCCGTCACGATTCCGACCAGTTCTTCGTAAGACATTTTCCGGCACTATGCGTAATTTCACAGAGGGAACCCGCTCTGCCGCATCGAACCCAGAGGATGTTACAAGCCACATTGTGTCTCCGCGGGCTCTACCTCATCGTCCTCGGCGTGTTTGGCCCCGTACAAGATTAAGATCGCTGTCGCCGCATACGGATAGCGAAGGCGATGACGAGCTCACTGATGACGATGACAATGCGGAGCAGATTTCGGTGGACGATAAGCAGCCAATGGCACTTGAGGAGCAGAGATCCGGCAGCCCCAGTAAACCGACCCCAAAATTTTACAGTTCCCGACCGTCGACGGCAAAGCTTCGGTCCCGCAGAAATAGTCCGACTCGGAGGTCTAAAGACCTTTCTCGGAGTATGTCTGACACCAGCATGCTTCATAACCCTTCAGAGGATTCCGGTGACAGTGACGGTATCGGAAGTCTCTCGTTGAAAATGCGGCGCAGCGGCAAGAAATCCTCTACTATGGTGAACGAGGTACCCATTCCTCCTTTGGGACATGACTTTGGGTCGGCTCTGCAGAGGCCCAGCCAGGTGTCAGATGCACCTGTAAACGGATCACCTATCGGTAGTCTCCCAGCGCGGAGACGCCGTCCAATGAATATGCCCTTCGAGCTGGGATCTGACTTGGGCGACAACAGGGCTGCCGTCACGAGCGGCCTGGCAGGGGCAGCCCCGTCTAGTTTCTCGACGCACATGGCGTATGCGACAGGCGGTATTCGTCACTTAGATAGTGGCACCAATACCAACCAAACAATGCTTAGCAAGCTGGTTCTTGCCCGCATGAACAACATCGAGGAGGGCTTCCGGGATGTGATCAAGGAAGTGAAGGAACTCCGTCGGGGAGAAGCCAGTCGCCGTCAGAGCAGACCCGATAAATCGCGGAATATCGCCCAGGCGAAGAAGAAACGAGTGGAGAAGCCGCAAAGCAAGGATGACAAACCTAGCAGCGGCAATCATCGCCCGGATGGGCCTAGTGGATATTCTCAGCAGGAGAATGGCCTGTCTGGATGAAGTAAGTTTTTTATACTACAGAATACGGCAGTGATACGGGGCAGTCTACTTAGTACTACTGTCTGCTTTTCTGTTTTTGCTTTTGCCCATGCCTTCGGTTTATGCTTGCAGTGTGGATTGATTTAGATACCCTGTACACAGAGTACCTTGAAGTCATTAAACATGAAGGTGTCTGTTACATATTATCGAGGACTCTGAAACGTCTCCCCTCTAGGTCTCGCAGTCCTCCCTCCAAAATCCGTCTGGTCATTCCGCCCACGCATATCCTCTCGCTCTTGCCTGGAGGTAAATAGTGTCTTCTCGCCCCTCGGCGACATTGATCTGAAAAGCAGCCAGGTGCCTGAGACAACGCCGAAGAAGGAGAGGATGGCGGCGTTTCGTGATCTAGTGAGAAGTTAGCTCAAGAATGGGTAGACACTCTCAGAGTTGCTTTAATGCTTAAGGGGCAGTACAACGATGGGAAAGAGGAGAGACTGACTTTATGGCTGGCCGTTGGCCATTTGTTACTGATCCCATTATGGCCAACACTTTGAGGTTGGGTATATATATATGTAATGTTGCTAGCACCAGACAAAGTACTGTAGTATGTTCAACACGCACAAAATCAGTTCATCAACCCAGCTTAGCAAGCATGAATCCTTGCTGAGGTGAACGGAAAGCTTAGAGCTTCATAAATAGACATTCTTTGCCTTCTTTTGCCTCTGACATCTTCATGACTTTGTTTTCGTGGTTGAAGGCCGTCATTTTAGCCACGAATGGGTTTATCAGCGGTTATCACTTATCAGCGGGTGGCGCCCTTATCTTATCAAGCCCAGTAGACTTATGTAGATTATCCGAAGGAAGATAGTAACTCCGGTTTGCCGTCATTGACCGAAGAAAACGACACCGCCTACATACAAAGAAGGCGGTAAGTAAAGCATATCAAAAGTATTTACCCAAATCCATCCGACGTCAATAATCAACATCCAGCTTAGCCGTATAGAAGACTACATTTATTATTGCACGGATTTGCCTGAGTATTTCACGTCTTGACAAGTTGCTGGAACTCTTCCTTTGCTGTTACGAGCAACGACGCGCATCAGCTTGCCTGATACTATTGGCGACGCAGATACTATAGTAGAAGTCGACGAAATGACCTCGTCGAGGCCATCGAGCTTCTTGCTCTAGTATGTGGCATCAGAATCAATCGCCCTCTGTGTGAAGTCTCAGAACTAACGCGAGCCCGTAATAGCACCTGCATAGCCCATCGTAACACCATTCTAGCCGAACATTCCTCGCCCGGATCATCATCCACGGCAGCCTCCTCCCTCGCATCCGTCATCCTGCCCAAGATAACCCACGACAAGCCCCAGAAACTCACCTACACCCATGAACGACTCTTCGTACACTATATCGCCGACTCACCAACGTCTGGCGCTGGGGAATCGTCATCGTCGCCATCATCGTCATCACCGCAAGAACCCAACTCTCACTCCCCGCTGAGTTTCATTGTCGTCGCTACAGCCGAGCAAGGACGACGCATCCCTTTCGCATTCCTTCTGGAAGTAAAACGAAAGTTTCTCTCAACGTACTCGCCGTCAGCTACGGATTTCTCCTCGCTCCCAGCCTATGGCTGCGCGGCGTTTAATGCTGAGCTTCGCTCGTTGCTTCATACGTACAATACCGCACCGCCTGCGGATTCGTTAGCGTCTGCTCGGAAGGAGATTGATAGTGTTCGTGATATCATGACGGAGAATATCGAGCGGGTGCTGGAGCGCGGTGAGCGGATTGATCTGTTGGTCGACAAGACGGATCGGTTGGGCGGGAATGCTCATGATTTTCGGATAAAGAGTCGTGGCTTGCGCAGGCGCATGTGGTGGAAAAACACCAAGCTGATGGCTTTGCTGGCTCTTGTTGTTGTCTTCTTGGTGTATCTGTTCGTGGGTATGGGGTGTGGGCTGCCTTCTTGGGGGAGGTGTGTTGGATGATGGATGATGGCTGCCAGCCATTCGGGGGGTTAAATTATGTATTATGATCCTTTTTTCGCTTATGTCTCTGGTGATTATTCGATTCTCGTTTGTTTGATATGTTTCAAGTTAACTGATACCTATCATACGCCTGCATGCAAATGAAAGGTCACCAAAATGCCAAGATTAAACACCAGTATGTACAGCAACAAGAATATTCAACCTCAACACCGGCTATGCATTATTAGATGCCATCTGCATGCCTTGTTTGCTTTTCCGCCTGTCACGCATCGTATAATCCTTCGGGGTCCGACGACCCGGGTCGACACGATCCCAGCGAAACGTCGCCAGGTCAGAGCTCTCGTCAACAAATTTAAATCTCTCTCGAAGTTGCAAAAGATGATGATTCAAAGGCGGTACTGTTGGATGACGACCTGATGCAACTAAAATGTCCCTGGCAATCGTGGCCGGGTTGTAACGAGTGTTCTGGGCCGCATTATTCTCGTCGACACGTTTTATAATGGATGGGTCGCTTTTGATAGTAATATGTCTCCCATCGTGAAAATCCTTCGGTCCGGATAAGTAGCTGGGGATACTCTGTGGCGGTTGTGGAGGTTGTGCAACTGGAGAGTTTGCAGCCGCAGTAAGAATTCCCGAAGGTGGAGGATGGCTTGTCGAGGCTGGCTGATTATTGGACTGTTGAGGCTGCGAAGCCCAACCTGGCTTTGGGATATGGGCAAAAGGCCTGGTAAAAGGTGCCGCGCTCTGCTGTGGCGGCGCAGCCGAAGGTAGAGACGCTGGAGGTGGATTTCTCGAGACTGGCTGATAGGTTGCGTACTGAGGTTGAGAAACCCAACCTGGCATGGGCACTTGGGAATAAGACCCGGAAGACGGCGTCGGCGCATCGAAAGGTCGTGACGCCGGAGGCGGAAATGTCGAGGCTGGCTGATTGGCAGAATGCTGAGCCTGCGAAGCCCAACCTGGCATGGGGATTTGGGCAAAAGGCCTGGTAGCCGGTGCCATGCCTTGCTGCCCCGGCGAAGTCGAAGGTAGTGATACTGGAGGCGGAGATCTCGACACTGGCTGATTGGCGGACTGCGAAGCCCAACCCGGCATCGGAATCTGGGTATAAGACCCGGCAGATGGTGCCGGCGCAGCCAGAGGTAACGAAACTGGCGACGAAGATGCTGAGACTGACGGATTGGCCGGATGATGAGGCTGCGAAGTCCAACCCGGCATGGGAATCTGAGCGTAAGGTCTGACGGACGACGCCATATTCTGCTGCGCCGGAGGTAGTGATGCCTGAGGCGGATGTGTCGAAACCGGCTGATAGGTAAACTGTTGAGGGTGGGAAGCCCAACCTGGCATAGGTATCTGAGCGTAAGGCCTGGCAGACGGCGCCGTGCTCTGCTGCGCCAAGGGTAGAGACGGATATGTCGAGCTTGCCTGATTAGTTGAATTCTGAGGATGCGATGTCCAACCTGGCATGGGAATTTGGGCAAAGGATTTGGTAGACGACACCGTCCTCTGGTCCTCCGGAGGCACAGAAGGAGGCAGGAATGTAAGAAATCGCTGATTGGTAGGTTGCTGATCCCGCGGAGGCCAACCTGGTACAGGAGTTTTGTCCAAAGACCAGACGAAGGCCGCCATGCTCTGCTGATGAATTAAATTGCGCTTGTTCACATCGTAAGGTCGTTGTGAGGTTGCTTCTGGAGATGGTCTGGGGGAGCCAGCATGGCGTGTGGACGATGTATTTGACGCCGGAATACGTTGCCAGCTATCCTGCTGTCTGATATCATTTCGATTAATATCCCTCTGCTTTGTGTCCCGCTGCTGGGTATTCTGCTGCTGAATGGCCTGATGCTGTGTCTGGGTATCTTGCAACTGCGTATCCTGTTGCCGGGTATCCTTCTGCTGAGTATCCTCTTGCTCGGTGTTTTGCTGCTGGGTATCCTGGCGTTGTACGGCTTGTGGCTGAGGCTGGGTATCTTGTTGTTGGGTATCCTGTTCCGGAGTATCCGCTTGCTGGCTATCCTTCTGCTGGGTATCCTGTTGTTGGATATCATTTTGCAGAATAGCCTCTAATTGAGCGTCCTGCCCCAATTTTGGATGTTCAACGGGTTCCCGAAGTCTGCTCGAGATATTTGCTTTAGGAGGAGTAGAGGTGTTAAACAAAGGAAGTTTCACTTGAGAGTTCTCCCTTAAAGATCTTTCACCTGAAGCAAGCCGTGCATGAGGTTGCTTGTCGTTGGTCCCTTTGTTTGTCTCTTGAAGAGCAGCACGGTACTGTGTTGGTTTGGGAAGCGACTCTGAAAGGCTGGCATCGGACGCGTTCAAGCTGTCTTCAGATGGTAAAGTTTTCTCGGCGACTGCAGCTTCAATAGGAGCTTTTTCGTTGTGTTGCATTCCAGGTTGCTGTTGGTTCTCGGATTCTTGTTTTCGTCCACTGTGTGGCTTCGAAGTAGCAACATGAATATCCTTCTCATGATGCGAAGGAGAAACCGGCACGGCAACTTGCACCAGAGATTGTCGGCTTTGCGGACTTTGGCGCTCAAAACTTCCTTTCGGCTCACCATTGGACGGTTTCGCAGAACCTTTTTCCTTGGAAGGAATTACCACCATTACACCTGAAGTCGTCGTGCTCGGGGATTTCTCAATATGACGTCTCTTCGCAGGTCGGTCCTGACTTTGGGGTGTCTGAGATACCTCAGCTGTTAATTTCTTGGGCCGACCTCTCTTTTTATTTTGCGGTTCCACATGCGAGCTTTCCTTGCTGATTGCCACAGCTGAGTTCTGCGGCTCAGAAGCACCTGACGGTCTTCGGTTTAGCTGTGAGGGCATCATCGACATAGGACCCGTAATTTCACTTTGCTTATTAGCACTTTTCTTTGGACGACCTCTCTTCTTTTCCTGCGGTTCCACGTGCGAAGCAGTAGTTTCCATCGGAACGCTATGCGACGGGTACGGTGATATAGCTTCCGGATGAGACGACTGCGGGTAAGCTCGCGATGTGACTTCATTTTGCTCGCCAGAACTGGGATGTGATGGCAGATGGTCACTCTTGGAACTTCCTGTCAGAGAGCTGTATGCCATATTACGTCCTTGCATTGGTGCGGTCAGGGCTGTTTTTGATAATAAGGGGGTTGTCGAGCCAGCTATTTCCGTATCGGTCGATAAAGTAGAATTATTCTGTTCGTAGTTTGGTGACCCTTGCGGCGCATTCGTAGCGCTTCCGCTTTTGGACTGCGTCTTGCGAAAGGCTTGCAACGAGTTTGTATTCTGTACTGGATCTGGCGGCATGAACATTTGGCCCGTCGGAAACGCTTTCTTTGGAGTATCTTTATTACTCTCAGGACATCTACCAGCATCTTGGTCAGGATAGGTACTATCGTGGACGACTTGTGCATTCATTGACAGCGGCCAACTTGAATCACCTTGGTTCACTGCTGCATCTGTTGGAGCAACCGTGGGAGTAGCTGTCGGTGAGACAGCAGCCTTTGATGCTGTTGTCGGCGCATGCTCCTGCGTTTTGTGTTCCTGTTTATGGGACTCCGTTGTTTTAGGCGCATGCGAGTCTTGTCGCTGGGACTGGTGAGGGTAAGAAGGAAGCGTATTGTTCCCAAGAGACACCGCATCCGCAGCAATTCTGTTCCGCTCACTGTGGTTCTGAGAATTTCGACGCGGAGAAGCTTGTGCAGTGGTTAACCTCTTCGTTTGGGGAACATGAGGAGCGGGATGAGGACTCGGGAGCTTTGGAGGCACTTGTGTCATCTGGCCGTGATAGGTGAATAGCTGGATGAAAACCAATGACTCTCGAGGCAGACTCTTGCTGCAGTAGTGCCATCCAATAGAGAATCCAGAGGAGTTGATGCTGACAGGCGACAAATATCCAACATCATCAAAGCCGACGCGTGGGAATTCGCGATGACTTCGATTTCCGGTCGATTTTATATTCGACACCTGAGGCAGAAGCCCAGTCATGTGACTGCGGGACTTTTCCCATTTCGGAATAGGCGCCAGCAGCCAATGAGCGTGGAATAAATTGCCAGCCCTAGACTAAGCGGGAAGCCACGTGACGCACACTTGAGGTCGCCCACAATTTCGCACGCAAAAGAAGTCTTCCGTCGACTTTACGACGACGACGACAACACCACGACCCCTATCCCCAAGAGGCTCTGCAAAGATGGCCGTTTACAACCAGGGTGCGTTTACCTCCTTATTCCTTTTCTCTTTTCTTTTCCCTTTTTCGTTGAAATTCGGGTTTTTACGGTGCATTCATGATGGTTTACGCGGGGAAGGCGTCTTAAGAAGGAGTAGTCAGAGTTAGAAAAAGGGTGACTGACATGTTGATACCACAGCAATCGCCTCTTCGCGCCGCAAGTCGCGCAAGGCGCACTTCGATGCTCCCTCCAGCGAGCGCCGCGTTATCATGAGTGCTCCTCTGAGCAAGGAGCTCCGTGAGAAGTACAATGTACGCCGTTACCCTGTTACCCATGTCGCATCCGGTCTCGATCATTCTTGACTTGGCAATACGTATATTTATGGCCAGAAACGAAGAATGGATCGGGAGTCACGGAAGTGGTGGAATTGGAAGATTCTCTGTACAAGAGGGGAATGCTGATGTTGAGACCTAACAGGTCCGCGCTCTCCCTATCCGCAAGGACGACGAGGTCACGATTGTCCGTGGCTCTAACAAGGGCCGTGAGGGCAAAATCACCAGCGTCTACCGTCTCAAGTGGGCCGTCCATGTCGAGCGCGTCGTCCGTGAGAAGGCCAACGGTCAGAGCATCCCCATTGGCATCCACCCGTCCAAGGTTGTCATCACCAAGGTCAAGCTGGATAAGGACCGTGAAAAGATCTTGGAGCGCATTGGAAAGGGACGCCAGGCGGCGAAGGCTACGAGAACCTAAGGGAGTGGGGGGTTTCGTTTGTTTTTTTCATTTTGCTACAAGCGATGATGGCGTCGAGTACTTATGATACTCCAAATGAAATGGACCTGCTACGACCAGGTTTTGGGAAAGCAAAAAATTCTTGATCCTTTGTCGAACTCGTTGACAATCCTGGTCGTACGGCCTCTCGCGCTACTGACATTAGCAGGTTTCGTGCTCGACATTTCAGTCTCTTGGTCTTTTCCCGGTCGTCAGCGTTTGGCTTGCGTTGATCTCTTGTTCACGGATTCATCGCTTTCTTCCGCTTGTTAACCCCTACACTTGAATTCTCGGCCTCTGGTCTCATCTCGAGTTGCGACGAAATGCCCGCGAGCGACATTGCCCATGCAGTTTTTTCTCCAAACTACCTTTCCTGGTCCTGGTCAGAATGACTACCGACACCTTACACTGGCGCTAGATTATCTCCTCGTCGATCCCGTCTTCACTGGCGGAATCTCCATGGTTGAAGAGGTATACGACTGGCGCAGAATAAAACCCAGAGCGAACCAATAAACTTGAACCAAAAGGTCGTTCTGTCTCGCTTGCAGACTCACACGGAGCTTATGCTAGGATGATGTGGGTTTGAGAGTGAGAAACATGACTTTTCCGTAGTGGCTTGTATATGGACATATCATGAATCCATTCGTTATTATCCCAATCGGTTTGCCTGTTGTCAATTATTCCGTCTTCCGTAAGGCCTCACTTCACAGTAGAGTCGATCCAAGCAATAACCACCTGTTTACATTCGACTACCACAAAAACTCTGAGAACCAGACGCCTCCTATAGCCTTGAATAAGAATAAGAAGAGATTCTCGTACCATGCGTCGTTCTTCTCGTCGACAATCGTCGACATGGACAATCACGTGAGGCAACCGATGAAGCTAAAAATAACGACTCCAAGTCGCAAGATAATCTCAGGGAAAATGGACCCAAACGTTGCCAGGTCCTGCATGTAGTGCAGATCCCGGGTCGGCGCATCAGCAAGCAACCGTCTCCATCTCCACCTCCAGCCGTGACACACAGAGAAAGGACGGACCAGAAGTGCGAGAGTCCTAAGGAGAAAATGGCATCACGGCCGAGACGGAGACAACAACTGCAACAATTACAACAGCAACAACAACAACCTCCACCAAAAAAAGAAGATACTACTGTCGAGAATCCTACTTCGGTGCCTCGGGAAAATATCCCGTACCAGGTGTATCCGTGTAGATGGGGCAGGTGTATGGCTGAATTGCACAACCTGGGGATGCTGAAGAAGCATATGCTCAAGGTTCATCTATCCGGGGATGGAGCCGGTGGTGGTGGTGGACGGCGGTTGCGCCGGGAGCAGAAGGAGAAGCGGCAAAGATGGCTATCGTGTGAATGGGAGGCGTGTCAGTGTCCGCATGTTATGAGTCTACATGACCTACGAGTGCATATTATGAAGGAGCACGTCGAGCCGTTGGCGTGGATGCTGGGTGATGGGCCTTACGTTCCTGAGACTGGTGAGAGGCTCGTGGATCCGATTTGCTACAACGTTCAAGTAACGTATGGTCTTGGCTGACATTGGGCTGTTTGTGAGGGAGAGCAAAAGACAGTAATGGTCGTCAGAGCCCACGTCATCTCTCAGGTTTCCAAGGTGTTTTACCGAACGGACCGATTCCGTCGGGTGAGGAAGACTCACTCGTCTTTCCCACGAGCTACATGTCAATTCGCGCGTTTAACCGGGTTCATGGAAATAAATCACAGCAGGAAAAGGCAAGGGAAGTGCTCAAGGCCGTACAGCGGATGAAGTGTCAGATTGGGGTTGGTTTAGACCCTGGTGGATGTGAGTTGGCCACGCCGGCTAGGCTTTTCAGTTTAAACGATGAGGAAGAAGTGTATGAATTGGTTAAGAGGTGAAGATATGCATGAATGTGACGGAAGCAATTGATGTGATGTGATACCCCGTTCTGTTCACTCGGATCATGGTTGGCGTTTGGTCATTAAATGGTAGGTTTTGGGAGGAGCATACATACAGCACGATGGGAGGAAGAGCACAGGAACGTAGAGGAGAGCCATAAGAGGTAATTGAGAAGGATCCATCCTGTCTCCAGCACCGTAACCGCCACTTCACCCAACAGCCATCAATACATATTATGCATACCGCCATCGTCAATTCCAATCCAATCCGCACGACATTGTCCGTCCCTACAGCTCCTACCGACTCTTCCCTGACCCGGAACCAGCCGAATTCGTACCTGCACCAGCGGCGACGGACGGAGATTTCGCCTCAACAGAGCTTTTCCCGGCACCAGCCAAAGAGACATCTCCAGTGGTTTCATCATTTTGGGCGTTGACTTCAAGGAAGTGGTACAGGATCGCCATCATCACGGAGCATGAGCCGAGGAACATGGCAAGACGGTAGAGATCGTCGTCGGAGATCATGGTAAACTGGAGATGGCAGTTTTTTTTTATTCGGAAGAAAGGAAGGAGACGTTGTAGTAGTGAGAGTAGGTAGTAGTAAGTGAATTCGATGTGGTGACAGGTTGTCTGTCCTCCTTGGACGAGAGTCAGTCAGCAAACACCTAGTCACGGGGTAACCAAGTAAAGTAACGGAAAGCAGAGAGTCACTGACCACAGTGTTGTTTTCTACTAGTCAGAAAGTCAGTCAAGTCAAGTCACGAGTTGGAGATCTGTAGTAGTATGACTCCGTACAGAGTAGTAATAGTGGTTGGTGAAGTCAACATCAAAGTCAAGTGATTGGACAAGGCAAGACGAGACAAGGCCAGACTCGGCCAAGAATTCCACCATACACTTTCTCCTAAAACGGCCGCTGAGATCCCCCTGAAGATTCCCCCGGACTTCGCGATTGGGTCGCCCTAATCTGACTGCCCGGTCCCGCTAAAAATCTCGCGTGTCGGCCGAGGAGATTGTTTGGTTTGGTTCCCTTTAACTCCGTGTTCTATTTTATTTTAACGATTCTCTTTTATATCATCATCATATATCTTTTTTTTTTTTTTTTTTTTTTTTTTTTTGATTTTCTCGTTTCCTTGTCTTTTCCTTCTGCCATTGAGATTTCTTTCAACGCGATAACATAATCGTCATAGAATCTCGAATCTGCCGGCCCTCTTTCTATCATATATCAACCCTCTAATCCGACGACTCCCTCTCTCTGATAGATACATCTATATACTACATATATATATATACACATTATATATACCCATACCACACCAATTCCAATGACTGATCCGGTCGTCCCAAATAGAGTCACGGATACAGCGAAAGGCGGACCCTCTCTCTTGGCCTGTTTGGTTTGCCGCCACAAGCACCTCAAATGCGACGGGATTACTCCAGTTTGCGGACGATGCGCCGCTTCCGGAACGGAATGCCAGTATACTCCATCGCGGCGTGGATATAAAGGCCAGCCGAAGAGGCGTCGTGCTAGTCCATCGCCCTCGGGCCAGGCCGTTGCCGATTCATATTTGAATGACCTTCGAACCCCGGGTCTGGTCGAGGTGCCGCCGCCGTTTCACTGGGGTCACCAAGCCAGTGCGTTATATCCTTATAGTAATATCACTACTCCCGTTCCTACTGTCGCTCCGTCGGTCCAGCATCATCTATCTTCGTCGTCGAGTAATTCGAGCAGTCCCGTGATCAACAGCAACAACAGCCATAATAACAGCAACAGCGCCAATAATATGCCTCAAATGGTGCAGTCTGCTAGAGTGCTCGGTCATCCGTTGACTCCGGATTCCTCCCCGTCTCTGCTGGTCGGAGATCGGTACCTAGTCGATGTTTACTATAATTACTTCCATCCCTCTCATCCGGTATTGCCTCCATTACGATTACTCTACCGCAGGAATGTGCCACTCTATCTCGAGCAGGTTATCAAGTTTATTGGCGCCCATTTCACCTCGTCCTCGTCAAGCGAAGCGTATCGACCGTCGGTTATATCGTCGGTCGTCGAGCATCACGAAGACACGGTCGAGATGGTACAGGCGCTTTTGCTGTTAACTGTCGTGCTTGAAGCGCGTAATGAACGAACGGTGGCCGGGGATTGCTTAACGAAAGCCGTTCACTTGGCGTTTGAGCTTGGACTTCACCACGGAGACTATGCGACTACCATGGGCGAAGGCGACCCGATACGGGAGGAGAGTCTAAGACGAACCTGGTGGGAACTATTCATGGTCGAATGCATGATGACGGCGTTAGGAGTCCGGCATACTTTCAGCACCAGCATGGTACCGCTTGAGGTACCACTACCGTGCGAGGAGCGGATATACCAAGACGGACTAACGCCACCTCGGCCACTGACGATCGCGCAGTTCGACGAGCGGATATTCGCAGACGACGAGCAAGAATTCTCTTCCTACTGTTACAGATTAGAGGCCATACGCATAATGGGGCGGGTGGTGGGCGGCCAGAACACGACGGAAAATGAGCAGGATAATGTGCAAGCCATCGATGCGAGAATCTCCAGCTGGTTCCACCATCTCCCAGAGGCCAAAACGGAGCTCATACGCCCGGACGGGTCCGTAGACGAGATGATGTTTCAGGCAACTATGGTGGTCAACGCTGCATCGATCCGATTAAATTTTCCGCGCTCTGACCTACTGTCATCGCCAGCAGTCGCGGCCGAGGTTATGTGTGGCGACCACACACCGTACAGCATGCCCGTTTTTTCACACCACGTCCACGCCATGAAAGCCATCAAGGGAGCCAGTGAACTGTCGAGTCTGGCCGGCCTAGGCGTGCCTGTGGTCAAGCATACGCCATTCTTTATTTGTTCGCTCATGCTTAGCTCGATCGTCCAGCTGGCGGCGTGTTCGGCCAAGGCGGGGCGCATGCCTGACCCGAGTCGCGACCGACTAGCGCTGACCATTGGTGTATTCAAATCGTTAAGTCGTACGTGGGCGATCTCGCAGGAAATTACGAAACAGATTAAAGCTGTTGCCCGTGATGTGATGGACTTGGGTCTCAGATCTGCCATGGACGTGGACATGGTGACGCTCTTGGACTCGAGTCGTTACTGGCTACAGGATACGACGAGATGATCCAGCAGATGCGGGTAGCAGATTGTCTGATTGCGGAATTGATATATATTACATTTATGACTCACCTACTAAAAGCCAAAAGCCCTTCCACTGGGAGTGGGAGTGGGAGCTGGAGTGAGGGCCGTTGTCGATTTGAGAGCGGTGTGTGGATTAGTAATTCGACATCGAATCTCGAATCTCAAACCTTGGAACCAACGACCGCGGATAAACAAACTTCATCCATTACCTGAATAGCAACGACGACAACATTGAAAGCATACAAGTTGAATAGCTATAGAGGAATCTGTCAACGCAGTCGATCACACCTGCCAACAAACATTACAAGTTCAACCGCACAACAATAATGTGTAAAGGTTCAACCTGCTCCACCTGCCGTGAGTGATAACCCAACCTACTGCTGTCGATATGCGTCACTATTAGCTTAGTAGTAGCATATCTAAGTCTGAGACGCATCCAAATTGATCCCATAGTTATGTACTGTACTGACGGTCAATATCCAAACAGACAAAGCCACCTGGTTTGGTTGCGGCATGCATATCCCAACCGTCCTCGATAAGGTTCCGCAGGATGATCGGTGCTCCTGTCAGCCCAGGGTTGAGGTGGATGGGAAGGATTACCCTCCGAAGGGGGAGAAGCCGAATTAATCATGTCCCCAATGGCTATGGGCGTTAATTGGCCTCGTGCGGTTGAGTTGAGTTAAGTTGAGGTGATTCGGACGGGCGAGTTGGGGCGAGAGCGCGGGGCGTTGTTGGTCAAGGTGTTGTACATGGTTTTTTTCTACGGTGTTGCAGCGAGTCTATAAGGGTGGGTTTGATATGATGATATATGAATGTGATTGAGTACATCAATGTAGTGTTGCACGGCTGGCTTCGTACTTTGTATACCGAATAGCACACCTCGATCATGATTAGTTATGTATATCTGGAACTCTGTATCGACTCATTACTGACACTTTCAAGAGGGTATCATAGAATTTCTTGTATACTCAGATCAACACGCTCACAATGCAATTGTCACAACATATTATTGATATCAGTCACACAACAATAATGCTTTCGGGTATCTAAACCCCATGGGTGGTGGCAGGCATTTCATGAATCGTAGGCGTTGAACCACCCAGTTCAGACGCTTCAACGGGTTTCGGTTGCTCCCAAACACCTTGCTCTGTAATCGGATATTCGCTCCCGGGCGGCGGTGGTGTATAGTAGTACTGATCCGGAGGCACCCCAGGGTGGGACGCCTCGTCGGCGAAAAAACTAGGGTCTTGTTGCGTAGTAGGTGGTGGTGACGGCGCCGGTCTTTGTCGTCTGTAAAGAAAAAACAGCACTCCAGCAAGCGCACCAAGAATCGGAACACCCAAGCCGACACCAATGCCAATGCCGACCTTGGCACCTGGAGACAGGTTGGCGGAACTGGTGGCGGTGACTGTCGCAGGTTTAGTTTGAGAGTTTGTCGGAGAAGTAGTCGGACTGGAACCAGATGAAGGCATCGTCTTGGTGCCCTTGTTCACGCTGAAATAGTTCGAGTAACTGAAGGATCTGGTGTCACCGGGCATGACGAAGTAGATAACATAGTCGTTGGCCGGTGGGACGGACTTTCCCAGAGGCGCGACCATGGCGAACTCGCCAGACAACTTATATTCAGTTCCATCTGAGATCCATTCAGGTTCCTTGAGCGAGCCGCCTTTGAAGAAGAGTCTTGTCATCTGGCCGTCGGTTGCATTGGTGCTCCACGTGATATTGAAGGTTTCCAACGAGTTTACGACATCACCATTACTGGGATAAGTCACGTAAACATAGGGATAGTGTTCTAGAAATTGGTAAAGGAAATGAGGGAATCCTCGTTAGACGACATCGCGACAAATTTGTTCAACAACTCCAGAGAACTTTACGTCAAACGAACCGTCTGCATATACCAGCCCGACCAGGGAGAAGAAGAGAAGAGCCACTGCGGTAGCAGCAATCGGTAGCATGGCGAGCACCAGGAAACCCTGCCAGGGAGCGAACGAGAGACGAGGATTCCGAGCAGGGGAGGATACACCTTTCTCGAGAGGGCATTCAAGCAGGCTAAGAAGAGTAAAGAGACCTATCAACCTGCGGGAGAAAAGGAGAAGTGCGAACAATAATCACGACTGGACCTGGAAGCAGAAGCGGCTCATCGACCTAACTTAGTGCGCGGCATTGGCATTGACTAGTAGATCTCTTCGCAAGCATTATTGGCTTCTGTACTCCGTATCTGCATATTGATTTATTGCGATCATCCTGTCAGCAGATACCGTATATGTCTTTACTCCGTGCGGCGTCGTAGTAGTAGGCTAGGCCTGTATATGTACATACATAATAATACATATATGTACACCGGGCACCGGCCTCGTACAGACTCACCCAGTGGTGGGTGGTGGTGACTGCTGACTTGAAGTTGCCAACTTGCCATGATGCCACCACGTAACTTACTCACTCCTAGGGAATCTCGTTTCGAAGTTCAGAGTGCAGTACTCCGTAGAGTCCGTACTAAGTGCCCTATACCAAATAAGTCAGCAAAATAATGAATATCTATGATATAGGTGTCCGTCACCATACTCCGTACGGAGTACTGCTCGCGGAAAGATCCCGAGGGATACCAACGGACCGGTCAGGTCGTCAGGATCGGCAGATCCATCGGCAAACTTAATCTTAAGTTAGTTAATTTTAGTGGCGTTAGGTAAGCGGAAGCACCAGTTGACTCCAACTTCGCAAAGCTGCAGAGACAAGTGGCGACGGACAACGCCATGATTCAGGATTGCACGTATGTATGTATGTACAATTCAAAAGCAATATCGAGAAAGACAATCGGAAGCTAGCGTCTTCGTCGTTGTCAAGACTTTCAAGATGTCTCCGAATTGGAATCTCTAACATACACCATCGCCCGGACTCCACCGACAGCCTAAAGTTGACAACGATGCTGAGAAGGACTACCCGGGCGTGAAGTCGCACAAAGATCCGATCAATGATGGTGGTGCGGATGTGATGGTCAGTAAACGCAACGGCTCTTAATTCGTACTCTGGCATGGCCAAGTTGGTTCTGGGGAGTAGGAAGCATGGCGTGTTTCTATTTCTCGGACGCTAGACGTCTGCGAAAGGCCATTCACACCTACCTCTAAGGGAGCCGAAGAGCTCCTGGTTTCACTGGCCAAGGCGAAGGGCAAACTTTTGGATGTATATCAGACATGGAGTACATTTATTCTATGTTGTATCATTTCGTTCCATCCTCAGAGTACAGTATGCACTCTCAAGCTAACAAATATCCGAGAGTAGACCGCCTGGCGCCATTTCGACAGACTACGTCACCTTATCGGAACTAGTCAACGCCGGCGTTCTCTGGCGACTCGCTTTGACCGTCACCGTCCTGAAGAACCCCCGGAAGACGCCTTCAAGTGGTGGAAGAAACAGACGAGGTAATTCTTGGCGGCGGGGCACATCTACAGTACGACCTGGGAGAACACATGCTGGATCAGGCGGCGCATTTGTTTATTTTGCTCGAGAAGGTGAGGTGATTCGAAAACCCGTTTATGGTTCTGCTGCATTATTTGCGTCGGTATACAAGTCGGTCCCAAGTGTTAATGGCAGGTTGCTCGTGACGGTCAAGGCCGGCGTTGTGAGTTCGGAGGAAGAGCAATTGCGATTTCTGAATTCGAGGAGATAAATGATAACATTTGTGAAGAAGACAGTTCCATGCCATATGCAAGGGTATACATGTATAACAGCTCAAATTCGGCTCGAGACCCGGAGACAGAGGTTACTGTCGAGCTATCATAGCCAGTCAAAATGGTAACATTATTTATCCCTTTCATTCCCTTCGCGCAGCATTTATGGCTAACCAGGTTTCCTCCAGGATCCCTAACTACCCTTCAAAAGGAGCACCTGCTTACCAAACTGTCGAGCCTCCAATATGGACCGAGCAAAACTTGCGCGGGCGCTCGCGAGATAAGGACATCTCCCTGCTTATGGAGCGGAGGGCGCCAGAAACTATGTAAATAAAAACATTACAATATAAGTTAAAAAGGATGAAATTTGAAATGGAAACGAGACCAGTGGTCTAGCGGTTATGATGCTACTCTTATATGTATCACCCCAGCGGGAATACGTATGTTGAAATGTAGCGATCCCGGTTCGATTCCGGGCTGGTCTAGCCGACTTTTTTTTTTTTTCTTTTCAGGTTTCAGGCCACTACTGACTCGCAAAGAACTCCTCCGTACGGGATCGTTTGATAATGTATCAGCAACAATTTTTAGCAAACCAGGAAAGGTCGTAGTCGACTTAGCTACTCCGTAAAAGAAAAATAATAATTAACTTGGTGCCCCCCTGACTCAGATGATAAGTTACATAGGATACATATATATTACTCCGTACGTGTAACGAACTCAACTGTACAGTACACGTATGTACGTTACATACATCCGCGGTATGTATCGTCCCGTAATCAATACGTACAGTCGAATACGGAGTACTACGTACAGTAACTCCGTACATACGGTACGGTACGATACAGCCCCCACTTGGAAATGCGGGAAGGTAACCCGACCCGTCCGTCCCTTCAACACCCGAACTGTCAACCAATCATTGATTCCCCACTTGGTTCGTGGCTTGTTTGGATGCAGATGTGAATTGTGATTGAGCTTCGGCTGATGTGCTTGTTATTATTATAGGTCTCTGACTCTCTCCCTACCTGTATGCTGTAGTTATCTTCTTTCTTGTAACTTTTTTGGGTGCTTGTTGACAGAGTAATAATAATAGTAAGTTAGTAGTAGTAGTATATCAATATTAACATATATGTAGCGCCTTATTTGCGGAGGGAGCGAAGCGACCGGAAGCAACCTTACGGTCGGAAATTTGCCAAGCCCCCGAATCCTGCGACCTGATTGGCCCAGGCAATTCCAAACTTCGCATACCACTTTGGTCTCTATGCTCTACCGTACTCAACAGTAGAGAGGTGCAGGCTCGCTCCCTGCGCAACGTCTTAGGTCGCAGAGGTCTGCGACCTTTCCATATCTCCTTCAAATCCCAGTGTGCGTAGCCCCCAGCCTGTCAGAGCCCCCAGACTCGTTTACATACAGCAGAGTAACAAAGTGATTGACTGTCGGTGATCGACTTGGGAGGATTTTCGGTTACAGGCTGGTTCGTGTATTAGTATTACGGTATGCACATGTGCAACGTCAATACATATGTTACGTCTACAGCCTATCATGTATGCGGTGTACTATATAAACGTACAGTACAAGTACGACTCGGACTGATCTGATAGTTCAAATCAAGTCTTTCAATCCAGACATTCGACGTAAGTTATTTTGAGCTGATGCTTTGACCCTTTCCATATGTACAATGTACGTTGTACTTCCCTTATCATAGCCTCGAGCGTCGGTCCGATAGCTTAAACGAAGGTCGGGATATTCTTTTAGTGTTGATCACGGAGCAACTCATCCTGCCACCAGACTGCATATTCGGTCTAGATGTACGAAGTTGGTGAGTGTTTTAAGTAGGGTTCAATACCTGGTCTCCATCAGCTCGGCCTTCTCGTTATTTAACGGTAGCTATGTATAGGTATTTGTTGGTATGGTATAGCACTTGACAGTCATCAATATTCAAGGCTGGACTGAGTAAACAATACAGAACTTGCAAAGATGGTATATGACAGTTGAGAAATGCCTCGAGTGTCAATAAGTCAACAATGCCGAAAAGCGATCATGGAACCAACAGAATCGCAACAAACAAAAGCGTACAAGTAAGGAGCGGTAAGCAAATGGCGTCGCTTTTCCCAAAAAAAAAAAAAAAAAAAAAAAAAAAAACTGCGGAAATAAAAATGACTATCCTGGATATCCCAAGTTTCGACACAACACAACAATAATCGACCAGTCAATCAGCCCATGTCAAAAAGAAGGACGTATAAAATAGAACCACAAACGCAGTCGTTCAAGAACGCATTCTCCTGGCTGCCCGAAAGGCCGACAAGTCGATAAAATCAGTGGGGTTGCCGGCATTCTCATCAACCTCAATGGCATTGGACATGGAATCGCCATTGCTCGGTCTCTTGGTTCCCGCTTTCATTTCATTTGTTGATTCTCTCATAGCGGGTTCTGGACTCTTCGGCTTCTTGACCGTTTCCTCCGCCGCATTCTGCTCCCGGTCTCGCTGCTCCTGCTCCCGTCGCTTTTGCTCCCGTTCTTGCTGTAGCCGCTGCTGCTCCTGCTGTCTCTTCAACTTCTCCGCTTCGCTTCTTGCCATCTCCTGCAACGTATTACACTTTTCTCTGATTGCAGCAAGTTCCGAGTTACAATGACCTACTCGAAGAACCTGATGGGCAGCCTTCTCACACAGACTGTCAAGTCCTTCCAATTGCTTCACTGCCGTGTCAAACGGCATTCCGTTGGGCCCTCCACGACCACGGGCGCTGCGAATGTTGGATAACAACGCATCGGGACCGCCGTCCGGTGAACGGGGTGGACCATTACTATCCGACGTCAAGGTCAACCGAAAAGTTGGGCGGAGGGCTGACATCTTTCCCTTGCGGAGATTATTTCGATTACTGTCGATCTCTCGGACAAGATCCTCCAGACAATTTTGCGTATGGCCGTCAAACTCAATCACGACGTTGTGGCGCATGCAGAGAAAATTTGGATCCTCATCTGATGCAATTGAAATCAGGTCGTCGGCACCACGTTTCCTGGGGTTGTTATACGGCTCCCCTTGCGTCGACATCTGGTCGTCGTCATCAATGGCTTCTTCGGTATCGGCTGCTGGCGGGGCCTGTTCAGCTTTCTGCTTCACGCTCGCCAAAACTTCCTCTTGATTGTCGGAGTGAACAGAGCAAACAGAGCTGTTCTTTCTTCGTCGAGGTTGGGGTCGTCTCAGAATAGATAATTTCTTGTAGGCGGCAGTATATTCGGCATGTTTGGCAGCTGTGTGGGTTGCCAGGTCGGATACACGATCAATCCATGCCGGTACGCTGTCTGCTAGATGGGAGAATGCCCCGAGAGCGTCCATCTGCGTGGAAGCCATGGTGTACGGAGAAAAACTCAATTATATATAAGAAGATGCAATAAGTGCAGGATCATGGATTGTGAAGATTTTATAAGCACAAAAATGAAAGAAAACTAAAACAAAAACAGACGAGAGAATAATGGCGGACGAGAAGGAAAATCGTGAGTCGTAGGAAGGATTGATGACTGTACAGCGTTGAGGAAGAGGGAAGAGGAGGAAGAAGAGGAGAAGAGGAAATCGAAGTGTTGTTGTTGACCGTTGGGGGGAGGGCGCGCAGATTAATGAGCGGTACTAAACTCCGTATTGACCGTACTATTAATACGTAACGTATGTTAGTTACGGTCTGTATATATTATTACGGTACTTCTGTCGATACGGATTAATACAGGGAAATTGTTACAGGGTGTATTTCTTAATCACCTGATACGATCTTTGATAAGCCAATTAGATGTCGCCGTATGCAACCAATGACATTGCTCAAGCTGTTTGTTATGTTTGCTTTCGCCATATGAAAATCCTGATGCCTTAATATTAGCCTTATTGCCTTATTGCCTTAATGCCTTATTATGACATGAGGCACATATCTGTCGCCGCAGGAGTCAGGACGACACCAAGTCACCAACATAACCATAAGACGGCGAAGAGTAGTACAGCTTATTCTCTGCGGTGCTATAGACTGTACTGTAGTCTGTAAGTTCTGTAACAGAACAATAATGTCATGCAACTTTGTAGATAGACCACCAGAGGAAAGAAAGAGTGTATATCATATGACCTGATGAAGGCCTGCCAAACAAAAAAAAAAACGCCCAAAACAACAACATCAATGAATAACTCTTTTCTCAGAAAATTGACAGTAGTAATTTCAGTAGCCAAGTGCATGCAAAAAGTAGGCTGCCCTTCGAGTGAAAATTGGTCGTACTGTATATACCATATAGAGCACTCCAGGGCCTCCGTTAGCCGTCCTTCCCCCAAGACCAAGGAATAATCAATCTTCCCCCCATCATCCATCCATCCTCTTCCCTCTCTTTATGTTTTCTTCCCTTCCCCCCAAGAAATAGCCAACCAGAAACAAAATTCACTGACATCGTCGTCGTCATCCGGTCAATTACTCTGTTGTATGTTGTTCCTTTGAGCGACTTTCGCGACGTATATCGTCTCCCTCGTATCTACTGGTTTTCCTTCCCACTTGTCGTCCGTTCCGTGGTCTCTCCATCGCGCCCCTTTAGTCTAAGTCCCAAGTACATACCCCCTCCCGCTCCCAGCTGTTAGCGGCGATCCAGTGACAAAACAACACTCGAATTCGCCAAGCTGTCTGTCCGTTGCCATACCTTGGATTCGTCGAGGTGAGTTTGGTCGTCTGTTTTTGTAATCATTAGCCTGCCGTCTATCGGTTTTGCTCTCTGTTCCTCTCCCCGATACGCTTGTTTCAACTCTCGATGCTAGGTCGTCGGCGCTAGCTTCATTCCCGAATGAGACTATTTGAATTCCTTTCAACGGCCACTGGTTGTCGCTTATCGTTGTGGTTCTTTAAAGCTGATACATTTCTCTGTCGCAGGCCGGTTAATTATAACACTCCTTCCCTACAACGCCGTTCTCGTGAGAATCAATTGCCCTTGGCGCATTGTTCAATCTGACTTGACCCTCGTACCCCCTGTTCGTGTGCATCGTCCTGTTGCACTGGCATTGGAGCTATTTGCCAAGTGGATGTGGCTACTCACATAGAGCGACGACAATGAAAGGTTTTAGACAGAGAGTGGTAGGTTTTCTTTTCCCCGGTTGTGGGGTCGTCTCTTTCTCTGTGGTTTCTGTTTCGGCGGATTGTGTTAGGTTTTGCGCGACTTTGTGCTGATGATCGTAGCATGAGCAATTGTCGAGGGCAAAAGATGCGAACAAGTCCTCCAAGAAATCAAAGGAATCGTCCCATTCCTCGTCCCAGAGCCAAGCGTCTCTCGGAGCTTACAATGCGCAACAGCAAGCCGCGTCCCCGAACCACACTACTCCCACCTCGTCGACTACATCTGTAAACGAGACAAAAGGCAAGTCAGGCACGTCAGACAATGCTTCCCCGGCTGGAATCAACCCGCAAGGGATCTTTCTATCAGGGTCTGCCGGTCAACAGTATATGCCACAGGGGGCGGGCGCCGCTGGTCAGCCTGTAAACAACAATCCTTCAACGCCAACCAAACAAAGCCAACAGTCGATTCCTCCCAGTTTAATGGTCAGTCCAAGCGGACCGGTAAGGTTCATTCCTCTGCTCATCCTCCATCAGATTGCTGCATTGTCTATATTGTTCCGTCATCACAGGCAATGAAGCTGACTAGTTGGTCGTATCAGCACGTTCCTCCTCCTGGGGCAGCGGAGACGATGCCAGGAGATTTGGCTCCTCCTAGAAAGTCTCACGTTTTTGATCGACTCCAATCAACTCCCAAAGATATGTCGGAGGGAATCCGGACCCCCAAGCGCCAACACTCGTCGCGATTCGATATCTCGGATCAGCGCCAGAGAGAGTTGGAGAAACTTCCAGGTTTTCACGAAGTGCTTCCGAACCGACGCCAAGACCTCTTCATGCAGAAGATTGACCAGTGCAATATCATTTTTGATTTCAATGACCCTACGGCAGATATAAAGTCCAAGGAAATTAAGAGATTGGCGCTCCACGAGCTTCTGGACTATGTTGCTAACAACCGTGCTGTTATCACCGAGCCGATGTACCCCCGCGTTGTGGACATGTTTGCCAGAAATCTTTTCAGACCTATCCCTCCTCCGATGACGCCCCAAGGCGAAGCGTTTGATCCGGAAGAGGACGAACCCGTTCTGGAAGTTGCTTGGCCACATATTCAAGTCGTTTACGAGTTCTTCCTCAGATTCATTGAGAGCCAAGACTTTAACACGAACGTCGCCAAGGCGTTCATAGATCACCGTTTTGTGCTCCAGGTGTGTTTTATAGTTATCCCATGCCTCCGCATAACCCTTAAGCAAGTCCTCATGATTGACGTTCCCTGATAGCTGCTGGAATTATTCGACTCCGAGGATCCGCGGGAACGGGATTTTCTAAAAACTACTCTTCATCGGATTTACGGGAAGTTTTTGAACCTTCGCTCATTCATTCGTCGATCTATCAATAATGTTTTCTTCCAATTTATTTACGAGACAGAACGGTTTAACGGCGTTGCGGAATTACTGGAAATTTTGGGATCGATAATCAACGGTTTTGCTTTGCCGCTTAAGGAGGAACACAAGCTCTTTTTGACCAGAAGCTTGCTCCCTCTGCACAAGGTGAAGAGTCTTAGCATGTATCATCCACAATTGGCCTACTGTATTGTCCAATTCCTGGAAAAGGATCCTGCTTTGACGGAGGAGGTAGGCTTGCTTTTAGTTCCTTATATTCCTTTTATCCTTCGCTCCATACATGTCCTGACTGGATCATTCATAGGTTGTTCTTGGCTTGCTCCGGTACTGGCCAAAGGTAAACAGCACAAAGGAAGTCATGTTCCTCAACGAGGTGGAAGACATTTTTGAGGTGATGGAACCGAGACAGTTCGCCAGAGTGCAGCAGCCCCTGTTCCAGCAACTTGCCAAATCAGTGGCCAGTCCGCACTTCCAGGTGTGTAACTCAAGTCGAACCATTGATGCAGATTTCGCCTTGCTAATCAGTACTCTTTCCTCGACATGAAGGTTGCGGAGCGTGCATTATACTTTTGGAACAACGAGTACTTCTGCAACTTGGTCCATGATCACGTGGCTATAATCTTGCCCATAATGTTTCCTCCGCTGTTTGAGAACTCCAAAGAACACTGGAACAGGTTAGCCAACAAGCACCACCCTAGAATCGTGCTACCCGATGGGTCCTGACAGTTGAGGCGCAGAACCATCCATAGCATGGTATACAATGCGATGAAGATGTTCATGGATATAAATCCGCAACTCTTCGACGAATGCTCCCACGAGTATAACGAACAGCAAAACAGTGCCGAACAACGTGAAAAGGCCCGACTAGACCGGTGGGATAAAATTTCCGAACTTGCTAAGGACCGGAAGAGTGGAATAGCGCCTCCGCCAGTGACATCTTCCGTCATCGACATTCCGGAGCAGATTGACGAGGTTGATGCAGTAACCGAAGACACGCAAGAACGGATGGATTCCTTGAGAATACAGGATGATACTGGAGCTCCCAAGGAGCGCAGGAGAGTTCGGGAAATCTCACAGAACCCGGTGAGTTCCATGTGTTTTTAATTGCTATAATTGGTGTCTCTTTTTGTTATGTCGTTGTGCCTAGCCTGCAATATATCCTCATGGCCATCTAGGAATAAGTCAACAGTACCCTATCGGCCGGTTCTATTTGCTGCCTCACTAAGATCTTGCGAATTTATGTGTACAGACACCGTGATTCTAACGTTTGAATCGTTGGTTTGTTCCAGAAACAGCGTCGCGCGTCAATTGGAGGTTCTCGAAGGCGACGGAGTGGTAGCGCCGGTGACATCCGACTGCGCGGGGAACGACGACGATCTGCCGCTGGACTTGGTTCTGCTACCGCAATATCCCGAAGTAACTCTACCAAGTGATACTAATACTACTATTACTACTGAACTGCGCGGGCTGATAATCTGATACGCATCTTTACTTGGGGTGATTAATGCAGCGGTGGGATAACGACTACGAGCTGCGATGGCGAAAGCCCGTTCCCTATTTGGTCTCTATTTACCTTCTGTCCTCAACTTCATTCTGTTCCTTTTTCTTTGCCTTTTTGATCATTGCCGCTCGGACTCCTTTGAGTGAGCTACTGAGCGAGTACATTGCCTCCATTCCATTATTCTTTTCATCCCCCTCCCCACCCCACCTTTTTGTACTTCCTATATGTGTTATTTTCTTTTTAAGCGGACTTTTTTTTGAGTTGGACTATTTAGAACCGTGTTTTTGCTCGGGTATGGAAAACGGGTGCAAATGGCGTTTCCATGCACCGACTCAGAAGTCGGTGAACTTAACTTCATTTGAGTTTTGAAACCTGAATTCCTTATGGTATAGAGTTCTTCCTGTACAGTTATCACTCGCCCTGCTTTTTAATACTATACATATGGATCATGTACGGAGTATCGTTGTGCATTGCGACTAATGGATGATACCTGGTATGATACTACCAACCTGTCAAAGCTGTCATTATTATTTGACCCGAAGCACAACCAGCGGGCGCTCCCCGTCTTCTTATTGGACGGGAGCAAGTGCCAAGAAAAAGGAACAACAATAAACCGACTTTCCTAATTCGGACTAGCGTATTTTGTTCGGGGTCTTTGCGATGCCCGCGTCCTGCATATACAGTTACTTTTCTCTCTTGTCTTTCTTATTCCTTACTTATTTCAACGGTTTCTTCAGTTCAATTCCCAGGCTCTTTTTTCCACCTATCTTCAATCCCTCTTTTTCTCCTACACGACTATCTACCTCCACCTTACTAAATTCGGATCTGGAAAAGCGCGAAGTTATTGATCAAGTCTGCCGTGTCGCTGCCTCCGCAATCCACCTTTCGAGATCGCGGTCGAATCGATCATTCCGCATGTGAATTGCGATTTTTGACGGGACTTCTGGCTCTTTGGACCATAGCCGGCCTGGTGGCCTGGCAGTGATTCAAGCCAATACTCAGAATTGGGAGCTCTTCCCAGGGAAGCTTGCTTTTATTGTCAAACCGTCACCATGGACCGCAACATTGATATCTACGCCGGCAAGCTGGGCGACGAAAAGCTTGGTATGAACTCGAAGCTCTTGGACTTTAGATGAGAGCTGCTGGAGAATCCCATTGCGATCGCGGTGGAATATGCCAATATGTAGCTTGAATGCTGACCCTCTGTCGCGACGCAGATGCCAAAGTACGAGCGAATGTCGCCGTCGAGCTACGAGACAATATAGAACCGCTATGCTCCGGCGCAAGCTATCCGATGTTTCTGGCGAAGCTATGGCCTGTATTTAAAACCATTTTGAAGGGTGAACCCGTCTTTACGAACTTGTACCCTGAGCAGGTGAGCCGATGTTCATGTTGGAGGACAGCTGGTAGGTGATGAACGAAGCTTACACACATGGTGATTTTTTTTTTCCTCCCTAGAAATTGCGCCACTGTGTTTTGGAAACCCTTCATCGATTACCTATGGCATCTCCCGACGTTGAACCGTACGCTGGCGATATGGTTGACTTGCTTATGGAGCTTGTTCGGATTGAGAATGAGGAAAATGCCGTTCTCTGCATGAAGACAATAATGGATCTTGCGCGGAACCAGGCCAAGGCGACTACTACTAGGGTGCAGTATTTCCTCGAACTCATCCAGGAGATGTTTCAGACTATGGAGCAGGTCGTTCGTGACACTTTTGACACTCCCGCTCAAGCGACGAGCCATTTTCCTGGAGTACCTTCAACGCCTGGTACCAGCGCCCAGAACTTTCAATCTCCCCGTCCTAGCTCACCTGCCACGTCCGTATCAGATTTGGGACCAGACCAGCAACCGAATAACGCTTTGCTAAAGGGCATGCAGTCATTTAAGGTCCTCGCGGAATGCCCCATCATTGTGGTTTCTGTTTTCCAAGCGCATCGTTCGTCCGTGGGGCCGAACGTGAGGTTGTTTGTTCCCCTTATAAAGAGCATTTTGCTCCTACAGGCAAAACCGCAGGAGAGAGCACATGCAGAGGCAGCATCTCAAGGGAAAATCTTCACTGGTGTGTCTAAGGGTATAAAAAATCGAGCGGCATTCGGGGAATTCATTACTGTTCAGGTCAAGACGATGAGCTTCCTTGCGTATCTTCTACGGATGTATAAAGATCAGTTACAGGACTTTCTTCCCAGTCTCCCATCCGTTGTGGTGCGCCTTCTCCAGGACTGTCCCCGAGAGAAGTCCAGCGCCCGCAAGGAACTCCTTGTGGCTATCCGTCACATAATCAATTTTACGTACCGCAAAATATTTCTTGAGAAAATCGACGAGCTTCTCGACGAGAGGACTCTTATTGGAGATGGCCTGACGGTGTACGAATCAATGAGACCGCTCGCATACAGCATGCTGGCCGATTTAATCCACCACGTTCGGGATCATCTAAGCCGTGACCAAATACGCCGGGCTGTCGATGTTTACACCAAAAATCTCCACGATGACTTCCCTGGTACTAGTTTTCAGACGATGAGTGCGAAGCTGCTACTGAACATGACCGAGAAGATTGCCAACCTTGAAGACAAGCAGGAAGCTCGCTACTTTCTGATGAAGATCTTGGACGCCATCGGTGACAAATTCGCGGCGATGAATCATCAGTTCGGTAATGCAGTGAAACTCTCCAGGGTTTACAAAGCATCTAGAAAGGATGGCGAACCCGCTCCAGAGCAATACCTCGCCCGCAAAGACCACCCCCCGGACTGGGATGAGATAGACATCTTCACCGCATCCCCCATCAAGACGTCGAATCCTCGCGATCGTGTGGGAGACCCTGTGTTGGATAACATCTTCCTATTCAAGAACCTCATCAATGGCCTGAAGAATATATTCCATCAGCTCAAGCATTGTAACCCGGAGCACATCTATATCGACCAGAACAGTGTACCAATCAATTGGTCTGAAGTGTCCTACGGCTACAATGCGGAGGAGGTACAGGTCATTAGGAAGCTATTCCACGAAGGTGCTCGTGTATTTCGTTACTATGGGGTCGATCAATCGCCTCCTGAAATTACATACCACTCGCCATTCGATTTTCTTGCCAGCCAATACACTGCGCCCATGTCTCGTGAAGAAAAGGACCTCCTCGAGAGTTTCGGAACTGTATTTCATTGCATCGACACGGCAACCTTTCATGAAGTTTTCTATCCTGAAATTCCGTACTTGCACGATCTGATGTTTGAACATGGAGCCCTACTTCACTTACCGCAGTTCTTCCTAGCCAGCGAAGCAACCTCCCCTGCGTTCTCGGGAATGGTGCTACAATATCTTATGGAGCGCATGCATGAGGTTGGAACTTCGGATATGGCCAAAGCAAAGATCTTGTTGAGGATGTTTAAACTCTCCTTCATGGCCGTTACCCTTTTCTCTGTGCAGAACGAACAGGTTCTACATCCCCATGTTACCAAGATTGTTACGAAGTGCATTGAGTACTCTGTCACGGCTGAAGAACCGATGAACTATTTCCTTTTACTGCGATCACTCTTTCGCAGTATTGGCGGTGGCCGGTTTGAATTGCTGTACAAGGAGATTCTGCCTCTCCTGGAGATGCTCTTGGAGACATTCAACAACCTTTTGCTTGCGGCTAGGAAGCCCCAGGAACGAGACCTTTACGTGGAATTGACTCTCACTGTCCCAGCTCGTCTAAGCCACCTCTTACCTCATTTAAGCTACCTTATGCGCCCAATTGTAGTTGCTCTGCGTGCGGATTCCGAGCTCGTTGGACAAGGACTTAGGACTCTCGAGCTTTGCGTTGACAATCTGACTGCCGATTATCTTGATCCTATAATGTCGCCGATCATGGACGAGTTGATGACGGCTTTATGGGATCACCTGCGGCCGCACCCGTACAACCACTTTCACGCTCATACTACCATGCGAATTTTAGGCAAGCTCGGCGGCCGAAATCGCAAGTTTCTCAACCATCCGCCCGAACTTACTTTTCAGCAATTCCCTGACGATATTCCAAGTTTCGACATTAAACTTATTGGTCCTAGCGAGAAGCGCCCCTTTCCCATTGATATTGGAGTCGACTTGGCTGTTGCGAAGTTGTTGGAAGTTCCGAGGAGTCCTGTGGCGAAATCCAATGATCCTTACTACAAACAACAAGCCTATCGTATGCTTAGTTCGCAGTTGAAGCTTTGCATTGGATACGAGTCTCTTCCGGAAGACTTGGCGTTGCTAATCCGCCTTCAAGCCAACGATTTCTTCGATGGGAAGCCTGGCCAGACTGAAGACATATTCGAGAAGTCTGAGCGGTGCAGTTCCATCCCGAAGAAGCTTATGCAGGAAGGGACACTGAAAAAGTTGTTGAAAGCGTGCATTTTTGCGGCTACGCTACCCGACCTTGAGCAAAGTGCAACAAGACTTGTGACTGATATATGCAAACATTTCGCTGTTGTGGAGGTTGGTCGAGCGGTTGCTCAGGTTCGACACGCCCGCAGGCCGTTTGACGTGAGCAGCGGAGAGGGTCCGTTATATCTCGACTCTCGTATCCTCGCCGAGGCCATAGTTGAATGCCTCTCTTCTGACAGTGTTCACGTTCGCGAGTCAGCAGAGGCAGCAATGAGAGCTATGAGGGATGCTGCTGCTGTCATCTTTGGGGCCCCTGAAAAAGCTTTTAAACTGCCGTTCTTCCAGCATCTTGGTCGCGTCTTCTGCCATAGCTGCCATGGCGAGGAATGGTTCACAAAAGCAGGTGGCAGTCTTGGAATCCATCTCTTTGTGACCAAAATAGACTTGGGCGATTCCTGGCTATATGAGAAGCAGGCTGAATTTGTCCGGGCTCTGATGTATGTTGTCAAGGATACTCCGTCGGATCTACCAGCAAGCACGCGTATCCGGGCGCAAGAGACTTTGGACTTGATCTTACGAACCTGCAACAAGAACGTCTCCAAGGACGACCTGAAAAACGACAAGAGCCGACTTTACTCCCTTTGCGGATTTTTCGTATACGAACTCTCACACATGAACAAGCATGTCCGGGAAACCGCGCGAAGGGCCTTTGCCACTATGGCAGACGTTTTAGGGTGCCAAGTTCACGAATTGATATTCCCAGTCAAGGACCGGCTACTGCTGTCGATATACAACAAGCCCCTGCGCGCCCTTCCTTTTCCCACGCAGATCGGATTTATCGATGCCATAACGTACTTTCTCAGTCTTCACAATAATATCGTGACTTTTAACGACCCGTTGAATCGACTGATGCTGGAGTCTCTGGCTCTTGCAGATGCTGACGATGAATCCCTAGCTTCCAAGCCAAACGAGTCCAAAAATGCAGAAATGATTGTTAGTCTTCGTGTGGCATGTCTTCGTCTTCTGTCGATGGCCATGAGTTTCCCTGAATTTGCCAACACCCCGCAAAATACTAGCCGTGGTAGAATTATCTCCGTTTTCTTCAAGTCCCTGTACTCGCGATCATCAGAGGTCATTGAAGCTGCGAACGCGGGTTTGAGAGATGTTCTTACGCAAACTAATAAGTTGCCGAAAGACCTGCTCCAGAACGGTCTTCGTCCTATTCTCATGAATTTACAGGATCCAAAACGCTTGAGTGTTGCCGGCTTGGACGGGCTAGCTAGGTTGCTCACCCTGCTGACCAACTATTTCAAAGTCGAGATTGGCGCTCGTCTTTTGGAGCATATGAGAATGATTGCCGATGATGCCACTCTGGCAAAGGTGTCGTTCAACCTGGTTGAACAAAGCCCGCAAATGAAGATAGTCGCTGCGATCTTTAATATTTTTCATCTTCTTCCCGCGGCGGCGACGAACTTCATGGAGCATCTCGTCAACAAGGTGCTGGATCTAGAGGAGAAGCTTCGGAGAACTTGCAGCAGTCCTTTTAGGAAGCCGATTGTCAAGTATCTTAACCGTTACTCAAGGGACAGTCTAACCTTTTTCTTGGCCCGTTTCGATGATGAGCGTTATGGTCGGTTTTTCGCGCAGGTGCTGGCGGATCCGGAAAGTGAAGCCTTGCGTGCTGCCGTAACTGCGGACACGGCAGGATTTGTCACCTCTACCTTTGGAGAGCATAATGACAGTTCGAATACGGCTGTCATTAATGGTATATACGTTGCTCACGCGATATCTTCTCATGACTCCACCAGGCGTTGGCTTGTTTCTCATCCGGGTTTGCGGACTAAGATGCTGAATTCAGGGCGAAGTTTGTACGCAAAGCTGCGCGGTGATCAATTACCCGCCAACCAACGCTTGAGAGTCGAACAAGCCGAGGACAAGTTGCTCAGTATCTTCACCATTTATTTATCGGAATCTTTGCAGGACCTGGATTTCCTCTTCGAAGTCATGGATGGTTTGTCTGCGGACGAGTTGAAGCGTACTTTAGCGTTCCCAAGGTTTATATATCGGCATATTATCACGAATGACTCCATCGACTATAGGCGTTCCGTTGTGCTGCGTTGCCTCGAACTCTATGGCCATCGTTCTAGCTCGCAAAAGGTGAAGACTTACGCCTTTCGCAATTTGGTGAACCCTGTATTCGCGATGGATGTTCAGAATACCTGGAACAAGCCCCCCAGCACGCCGAAACTCATGGATAAGAGCATGACTGAGTCGATTCAGAGTCGCCTATGGAGACCGCAGTTGGGGGACGTGAGCGAAGAGTCTAATCAGCCTGGCGTCGACCATTCTCGTATGGAATTGCTACAGTTGTCCGCGCTACTGGTCAAATATCATCACCATACCGTGCAGGACTCACGCAAGGACATAATCAAATTCGCCTGGAATTACATTCGACTCGAGGATATCATAAACAAGTATGGCGCTTACGTGCTTATCAGCTACTTCATCGCTCACTACGACACTCCGTTCAAAATAGCGATTCAAGTATATGTGGCGTTGTTGAGGGCCCATCAGAACGAAGGTAAAACTCTTGTTACTCAAGCGCTTGATGTCCTTGCTCCTATGCTTCCAACGAGGATTCTGTCGACACCCGGCACTCATCAGATGGGCGAGGGGCGGTATCCTTTATGGGCGAAGTGGCCTAGGCGCATCCTGGCCGAAGAGACCGCCAATTTACAGCAAGTTATGAGCATCTTCCACTTCCTTGTGAGACAGCCAGATCTCTTCTACGAATCCAGGGAACACTTTGTGCCTCTTATAGTGCCGTCGTTGATCAAAATCGCGCCTCCCCCGAGTTCCTCGAACGAGAGCAAGAAGCTTGCATTAAATCTTATTTCCCTTATTTGGCATTGGGAAGAAAGGCGAGTGAAGGAGGGAAGTCAAATTATGTTGAACGGCACCGTTGGGTCTCCAAATATGAAGAAGCGCAAGCTAGATGACGTGCATGGAACGCCTTCCTCGTCTCCGCCATCAGTTACTCCAAGCTCTCGTGAGCGTTCCGAGTACGTCGTCCCTCCTGACCTTCGGGCAGCGTTGACAAAGTATCTGATCACGTTTATCACCACGATCGTTGAACGTTTTCCTGTTCCCGCTGCCAGAATTCGGGAACTTCCTTCGACATCGAGACCGCAGCCGTCGCCGTACCCCTCAGATATGGTTAAGAGAGCCGTTTTGCTTCTTCGAAGTCTCCTCTCCCCGGAGTATTGGGGTGACATTGACATCGAGCTTTACCAAAAGGTCACAGAGCCTATCTTGGCTGGGGAGAAGGCTGACAAGCCGGACGAAAAACAGGTGACCTGCATGGTCAATGCATTGCAAGTTGTGCGTGTGCTCCTTGCTGCTAAGCCTGACGAGTGGATCACTTCTCGCATGCCGTTGATCCAGAAGCTGTTTGAAAAACCGCTGCGTTCCGATAACCCGGAGATACAAGATTCCCTGCATGGCTATGAAGACGAGATGGAGGTACCGATCAAGTTGCCACCCCCTGTTAAGCGCGCTCTGGATGCATTACCGCGAGATCAGCCTGAGGAGGAGGACACCATGGATGTCGACAACTCGCCTTCTGAATTTGTCTCATATTTGTCTGGCATTGCGACGGAGACACTTTTAGCTAGCAATTACGTTTCTAGCTTGAATATTCTATGGTCGCTCTCCAAACACAAGCCGACGGAGATGGATGCGCATATTCCACAAGTCATGAAGGCCTTCTCTCAGAAGCTCGCCAAGGAACACGTCGCGGCTTCTGCGAACGGGGCCGGATTACTTCAGCCAAATGCAAAGCCAGCAGAAGGATTGCCGGACCAGCAAGAGTATGAAATAGGTGTTGACATGATTATTAAGACAATGGAACTGGTTTCCGTACGCATGTCCAACCTGGTGGAGCAAAGGCGCCCGTTCCTTAGTGTTTTAGCGCAACTGGTGGATAAATCTCATAGCGTCAAGCTTTGCAGCAGAATTCTGAGCATGGTAGAAAGTTGGGTTTTCCATTCAGCGGAATCCTTGCCGACTTTGAAGGAAAAGACTGCAGTTCTGCACAAAATGCTTGTGTTCGAGTCTCGACCCGATCAGACGATGATCAAGAAGTTCCTCGATCTTGTGATCCGTATCTATGAGGACTCGAAAATTACTCGGACTGAGTTGACAGTTAGATTGGAGCATGCGTTCTTGATCGGTACCAGAGCACAGGATGTTGAAATGCGCAATCGCTTCTTGGGAATCTTCGACCGCAGTTTGACACGACTGGCTAGTTCGCGTTTGAGTTACGTTCTCACTTGCCAGAATTGGGATACTCTTGGAGATTCGTTTTGGCTGGCGCAGGCGACTCATCTTATTATGGGCTGTGTTGATATGACGACTCCTGCCAGTCTGCACCCTGACGACTTCACTCTCTATCCGGTGTCTTTCTTGTATAGCGCCGCCGAGAAGGATCCTAGGAAGTCCGACGTCGTGGTGGATGATAAATTGGAGACACTCGTAGCCGATTGCAGACGGTTCGAAGCTGAAATTGGCGAGGTAAAAGCACGCGACCTAATGGAGCCTCTCTGCCAGCTACAGCATACAGACTCGAATGTCGCCTATCGGCTTTGGACTACGTTGTTCGCGATTTTTTGGTCAACATTGTCCCGGGAGGATCGTATTGACTTGGAGAAGGGCATGATTGCGCTGCTCACGCGCGAATATCATTATAGACAACTTGACAGAAGGCCAAACGTTGTCCAAGCCCTGCTGGAAGGCACTGTCCGGGCTAGGCCGCGATTCAAGATTCCTCCACACGTGATGAAGTATCTCAGTCGCACATACGATGGCTGGTACTCGGCTGCGGTGTACCTAGAGGAATCCGCGATTAATCCAATCATCGATACTCCAACGGTTCGTGAGAGCAACCTGGACGCCCTGGTTGAAGTTTATGCTGGATTACAGGAGGATGACTTCTTCTATGGCACCTGGCGGCGGCGTTGCAAGTTCGTTGAGACAAACGCCGGTCTTTCGTACGAGCAACAAGGCATGTGGGATAAAGCTCAACAGCTCTATGAGAATGCTCAAGTGAAGGCCCGTTCTGGTGCGATGCCGTTCTCCCAGGGCGAGTACTTCCTTTGGGAAGATCATTGGTTGATTTGCTCCCAGAAACTTCAGCAGTGGGATATCCTCAGTGATTTCGCCAAGCACGAGAACCTAAACGACCTTCTCTTGGAAGCCGCATGGAGAAACATCGAGAACTGGCAAAGCGAAGGGAATCGGGAACAGCTTGAGTCGCTCGTCAAGTCCGTGTCGGATGCTCCGACTCCAAGGCGTACTTTCTTCCAAGCTTTCATGGCGCTTCTTCAGTTCCATCTCAAGAAAGACAGCATTCAGGATTTCAATAACATATGCGACGAATCAATTCAGCTTTCTATTCGCAAGTGGCTGCAATTACCTTCGAGAATCACCAATGCTCATATTCCTATCTTGCAGCACTTCCAGTTGCTCGTTGAGCTCCATGATGCAAGCCACATTTGCAGCAGCTTGTCGCAGACGAATGAACGGAACCTTGATACGAAGTCAGCAGAACTGAAGCTTCTGCTCGGTACCTGGAGAGACCGTCTTCCGAATATTTGGGATGATATCAATGCCTGGCAGGATTTAGTTACTTGGCGTCAGCACATTTTTCAACTCATCAACGCCACGTATCTAAGCCTTCTGCCTCCTCAAACGAACAGCATCGCTAGTAGCTCCTATGCCTATCGTGGCTATCACGAGACAGCATGGATTATTAACCGGTTTGCTCATGTGGCTCGCACGCATCAATTGCCTGAGATATGTATCAATCAGCTAAGCCGCATCTATACGTTACCGAATATCGAAATACAAGAGGCATTCCTGAAATTGAGGGAACAGGCCAAATGTCACTATCAGAATCCCAAGGAGTTGAACAGCGGCTTGGAGGTAATCAACAACACCAACCTGAATTACTTCGGAGCACAGCAGAAGGCGGAATTCTATACACTGAAGGGCATGTTTCTGGCAAAGCTAGACCACGTCGAAGGGGCCAACAACGCTTATGGATCAGCCCTCCAGATTGAAATGAGACTCCCGAAAGCATGGGCTGAGTGGGGACAATTCAATGATCAACGGTACAAAGCTGACCCGACCGATTATGAGCTGGCCAGCAATGCCGTGGGCTGCTATCTTGAGGCTGCCGGTCTATATAAGAATTCCAAGTCAAGGAAGCTGCTCAGCCGCATCCTTTGGCTTCTTAGTCTGGATAACGAAGAAGGACGTGTTGGCCACGCATTTGAGACTTTCAAGGGCGACACACCTGTTTGGTATTGGATTACGTTCATACCACAGCTTCTCACCAGTCTGTCCCATCGTGAAGCTCGCCTGTGCAAGGCTGTTCTGGTGAAGATTGCCAAATTGTACCCGCAGGCGCTTTTCTTCTTGCTCAGGACAAATAGGGAGGATATGCTTAGTATAAAGAGGCAACATGAACAGAAGCAGGAGAAACTGAACCGGATCAGGTCGCAATCGTCGCCGAACGTGAAACCGCCTATTGCGAATGGTGAGACTCCCGCTCCACAGAACGCTCAGAGTACTACGAACGCGACTGCGGCTTCACCTGCACCGGCTCAAAACAATCAGCCAAACGGTCTGCCAGCCCAAAATCAGTTGCAACCGCAGGGCCAACAACAGAACCAGCACCAGCCCCAACAGCATCCTCAGCTTGGAACTCCTCAGAGTCAAAGTCCGAATCCAGACCAAACTCAAGTGCAAGGCCAGCAACAGCATTTGCAGCCTCATCTGCAAATCCCCCCTCACCTACAGATTCACCCTCAATTGCAGCAACAGCTCCTACATGCTCCCATACCACCGCCGAACCCGCTTGTCGTGGAGCCCGAGAGGGAGCCTCTCAAGAAGCCATGGGAGTATTCGGATGAGATTATGTCTGGTCTCAAGACGGCTTTTCCATTGCTTGCATTGTCAATGGAGACGATGGTCGATCAGATACACAAGAATTTCAAGTGCCCGCCGGATGAAGACGCGTATCGTCTTATTGTTGCCCTCCTTAATGACGGACTGGCGTATGTCGGCCGCATGCCTGGCTCGTATGCGCAGGGATTCAAATTGCCTCCTGCAACCGAAGCCAACATTACCCGGTTTGCCGAGACGATTTTGCCTGCGCATATTCGCAAGTCCTTCGAGGCCGACTTCGTGGTGAAAAAGCCGACCATGTATGAGTACATTCAAAAATTGCGTCGTTGGCGAGACAAGTTTGAAGAGAAATTGGACCGCCGGCCTCATTCCCAGTACTTGGAGTCATATTCACCGCACTTGAGTGAATTCCGTTTCCTTAAATTCGATGAAGTGGAGGTGCCGGGCCAGTACTTGCTCCTGAAGGAAAAGAACCAGGATTTCGTTCGTATTGATCGCTTCTTACCTGATATTGATCTGGTGCGTGGTATTGGTGTTTGTCACAGGCGCTTGAGAATTCGTGGCCACGACGGCAGTATACATCCGTTTGCCGTTCAACATCCAGCTGCGCGTCACTGCAGACGTGAGGAGCGTATTTTGCAGCTGTTCCGCATTTTCAATGGGGTTCTCGGTAAGCGAAAAGAGGGCAGACGTCGGAATTTGTACTTCCACCTGCCCGTCATGGTTCCGTTGGCGCCTCATATTCGTCTCGTCCGTGACGATGCTTCATATATCTCGATGCAAGGCATTTACGAGGACTATTGCCGACGCATGGGCATGAACAAGGACGATCCGGTGCTGTTCACTATGGAAAAGATGAGGTCCTTAGCAGAGACGAGGCAGAATGTGAGTTCTTCCGGCTTCTTTACATTACCAGATGTGGCTAACACTGCGAAGCGCACACCTGACCAGCAGCAAGTACTTCGCACCGAGATTCTCACGGCTATTCAGGACAAGTGGGTTCCCAAAACGGTTATGTTGGATTACTTCCAACAGACGTACCCCAGTTATGCGGACTTTTGGCTTTTCCGTCGGCAATTCACATACCAGTACGCCGCGGTCGCGTTCATGACATATATAATGCACATGGGCAACCGCTATCCGAACAAAATTTCTATATCTCGGGGTACTGGTGATATCTGGGGCACAGAACTCATTCCCACGATCAATCCGGCCAAGGCGGTATTCTATAACCCGGAGCAGGTTCCCTTCCGTCTCACTCCCAACATTCAGACAATGATGGGACCGATTGCGACCGAAGGGCTCTTCGCATGCGCGTTGATGGCGATTGCACGTTGTCTGACGGAGCCCAGGCATGAACTGGAACAGCAGCTCAGTCTCTTTGTTCGGGATGAGATGATGTTCTGGGCGACGTCTCAGCATCGCGGGCTACTCCCAGTGCCACAACTTCGCGAGCTGGTGTACAATAACAGCGACATCATCGTCAACCGAGCCATGAGCCTTGCCAGTCCGCCCGAAGGCAACTTACCTGCAAATCAGACGACTATTGACTTGGTTTCGCGCGCTGTGAACCCACAATGCCTTGCAGCTTGCGACGCTCTGTGGATGCCGTATCTCTAGAGAAGGATTGGATGGGCATGTATTTCTATTCGGTTTGTGGTTAATGGCTTTAGGAGTTTATGTTCTATATATCTTCCTGTTCCACCTGTGTTGATTAGCATGGCGCTATGGGAAAAGGGGTATTCATGTTTGTTTTGTATTGATGCTTTGTGTCAATATGCGGGTTTGATGATGCTTTGGGATGTGCTTTTGATTATTTATTATACGTTAGCTTGTCTGGATTTATGATCTTGAGTTGATTTCTTTTGTTATTGACGTTTAGTAGCATGGCCAGCGATACGTATTGGACGTGCTACAAATTTAATACTTGACCGTTTTTTCCTCTTCAATATCAATGTACGTTGTATGTACATGTACTCCGTAGTTGACTATCTATATGAAGGATGATGTCCCCTAACTCCAAGCTTCAAATAACCGACTGTAGGTGTATGTGTACCTTCTTGACCCAATTAAACGCCAACCAATTCGAAAATGAATGAAATAACATGCATCATGACGAGCTCATACCAAGGATGGCTTCTTCTTTATTCCCAGCCCATTTATTAGCGGCTTCTTGGGCTTCTTCACCTTAGCAAATGACGGTGGAGGAGGCATGTCGGTCTTCGTTTCTGAAGGACCAGCAGCAGTCATCTTGTTCGCCTCCTCTTCTTCAACAAGTCGCTTGACCCTCTCCCCCTGGACCGTGGTGAACGCCCTCTTAGCAGCCTCCTCATCCTCTCTTTCTGCCCTTAGCCGTTCCTCGTCAGCTTCATCCCTTACAGCCGCGAGGGCCGTCTCCCCATCACGCGCCGTCTCATTCCTCTCAATCCTCGCATTTCTCGTCCGAATCTCATCCAAAGCATCAGCAATAGCCATCTCCCTTTTGGAATCCTGCATCTTCTCCTCCAATTCAACCATCTTATCCTTCTCTTCCCTCTCCTGTTCCTCGTTCTGTTCACGCTCTAAGCGATCCAACGTTTCCTGCTCAGTTTCATGGTAATTCTCTGCCTTCGGATCCCGCCACGGCTCGAAATTTCTCTTCGCTCCCCTCTCACACGTGTAGTCCATGTTCTTCGGGTCTGTCTTGAATGTTATCTCCGCGCTGCATCGCGTGCACCTGATGTAGAACCGGTAGATCGATATCGAAAGGTACTTTTCCTCAGTTGTCTCTTTGCGCGCGTTGAACTTTCGCCCCTTGTAAATGTACTCGCCGCAGTGCATGCATTTCATAGAGAACGGAGCCATCAAACGGACCGTTATTACTTTGGGACCGGACTGACGCAGGTGCTTGGGTGTCCGCTTGATGGCGCTGGGGTCGAAGTCGGGCGGGTAGTACTAAGGTCATTTGTTAGTCTTCTGATACTCTCGCGAGACTGATAGAAAACCGAATGGGCACTGTACCTTTGTCAAGACCTTGCGTTCGGACATATTGGCGGTTTCGTTATGTAAAGTGCTCTCCGAGTGTTGATATCTTCTGGAAAACGTCGTTAAGTCTGGAGGCGAAAGTGGAAAACGCCCGGAATCTTGGCATACGTCACGTGGTTTTTTTCTTGGCATTAAAAGTCACATGATGTTCCCAAGATTCCGCTCCGCTCCGATTCCCCGCATTTTCAAGAGCCTCAATTGAGTATCCTTGTATGATATGATAGTCATACCAACTTGTCTACGCGGTCTACGCCTGCCTACAGACGACTTTGCAACAACTTTCGCAGATATGTCAGTGATCACTGATGACGTCTTCTACGGAGTACTGTACAATGCTTTGGTTTTGGTTGCGAAGAGTCAACAAACAACGCACTCCATGTAGCTTCACGATTTGCTCAGTCGACGCACCCGAAGTTCCGAACCCTACTGGTCATCTCATATCCCGATGTTGCGGCATTGCCGATGTCTCGTGAGTCGGAGTGACCAAATGGACGCTTTCCATGCTCTTATAAGAGATGATGGATTGTTCGGGTAGAAAAAGGCTTGGCAATTACTCTAGTAGTAATCCGGCGAATAATTCGGCGATTGGGATCCTGCTCACCTCTCACTATGACAGGAAAAGCAGTGGGACCGCTGGCTCTGGACTGCTACGCCGGAACACGGTAACAGAAGGTTCAGTCTCGGTATCACAGACCATAACAGTGGCCCGATGCCCCGAATATCTGAACGACTGTGATGGATTCTTTCAATGGCCACTTCTATATTGGCAAGGATCTAGGAAGTGGATGTAGAACAGAGAACACAGTGGGGGGCATCGCTTGCTAGCCTCGAGGACATCGTGCGGGAATTTTGGATCGGCCACAACGCCGTGAAGGACTTCTAGAAAGAGGGTTCACTGTGACGATTCAAAGTGATTTGATTGACCGCGTGGGCGCACTGGGCGGAAAGTGCCTTATATTAGCATTGCCTGCTCACGCAGGCCTTCTGGACAGTCGTCGATCGCGATCAAGTTTCAATGGCTTCTGTCGCAAATATCCCGAGTTGGCGTATCGGCTGAAAGCTCACGGCAGTTGGCTTGTGTCTCAGAGGATCGACTCGCCAATCGCGCCGCTCCAACATGCACACTCAAGCTTGAAACGAAACTGGTTGATTGCTGGGATAGATAGCCAGGGGAACGCAAAGCCTCTTCTGGGGGTGGTGCCAGTTATCAATAGGAACCAAGGTACGGAGTATCATATCAGCCATCAGCCGTGGAACATATCACTATCCGAAAGATGGTAAGACTCCGCGACAAGAATGCATTATTTGTCTGCTAAAACGATAGTCATTCTTCAGTACTGCAGAGATAGCGACTCTATGTACGGAGTATCATACCCGTATTTAGTCTTGTACGGCAGGATACGACATCGGCCAAGAAATACGGTGGAGACCGAGAGCAACCCGCGAGAAAACCTTTCTACAAGCAAGCCCGGCTCAGGGTTCAAGATCCGACATGCTCATCCTGCATTATTGGCCAAACCATGCATAGGAACCGCCTATGGGCCATAGATCGGCGCTCGAGAATCGAAACTATTAGTCCCAGTGGGCTCAACTGGGTCCGGGACTCCAGATTCAGCTGGCTTTTCTCAGCCTCAGCCTTCATTCCGGTGCCTTTTGCGAACCTAATTCCTCATGTTGGGATTCTTGGGAAGAGTTTTTTCCGAATAATATCCACCGTGGCCCAATCCAAGTCTTGTTGCCGAAGCTTGGGAACCGTTTTCCACGGATAGCTATAAACTCTGCACGACTGTTACCTGCGTTAACTGCCAGTCGGACCTTGGCATACTGCATGTAAATCGGCAGGGAGAGATATTACTTTGAATGAGAATACGGAGGATATGCTCTCTAACTGACCGAACGTTGGTTGCTATATTGAAGTTATCGCTCGCGGGATTTTCCTGGGCCACGGGCCTGTATACACGGGAAAAATTCTAGACTCGGGCATTACTTTGATTCTGCATATTTATTTTAATCTATTTTTCTTCCCTTCTCATGTCCAGTCGCTTCTATCTTCTGGACAGCCTTATCATGCCAGGCGGTAATGTATAGACCGACAACGTCTGTCTGCACCACGCCGTCATGGACTATCATCATGTTGTGTATGGCCTTCCGATTAGGCGTGACCAGCCTGATCCTCTGGTATGAGAAAGACAGAGCCTTCCTCGGGACAATGGATTAGGATCAATTGGTACTGATGTTGTCATCGCTTCTAGAATCCAAACTCCGATCCCAACGTTGGCTCCTCCCGGGGAAATGCCAGTTCGACCTCGTCCGATGTCGCCAGTGATCTGGGTGAAAACACGTCTACCTCACTCTCCGCTCTGGTAACGACCTTGGTGCCGGCTCTGGTCATTGCTGTATTTTGGTTCGGCTTGTTTTTGATTTTCCGAAGGACTCAGCGACGGTGGTATGCTCCAAGAACTCATCTACCGGGCCTGCACAAACAGTAAGTCCTCCCGTCTATATGTATTTTGTATATGCGTCGCTTGTATTGCTTGTTCTCCTGCTGAAGACCAATCCTCTTCTCCAGTGAGCGGAGTCCCGAGCTGCCGTCCGGCTGGGTCGATTGGTTTGTGGAATTCCTTAAAATATCCGATAACCATGTCCTTCACCACTCGTCCCTCGATGGATACCTCTTCCTTCGTTTCCTGCGAGTCCTCTGCGCTATCTGTTTTATGGGTTGTCTGATCACATGGCCAGTCTTGTTCCCGATCAATGCTGTTGGTGGTAAGGGAAACACGCAGTTGGATGCTTTAAGTTTCAGTAACGTGAAGGATCAGAATCGCTACTACGCCCATGTGGCTATGGCCTACGTCTTTTTCAGTATGTCGGTTGGACGCTGATGGGCCCGTTTTCAAATCACGCATGCGCTGACTTATTGTAACCAGCGTTCGTTTTCTACGTGATAACGCGTGAATCCATGTTCTACGCACACCTTCGACAGGCGTATCTAAACTCTCCTGCGTACGCAAATCGCATCTCATCGAGAACAGTGCTTTTTATGTCGGTCCCAGAAGATTACAAGGATATAAAGAAGCTCCGACAAGTGTTCGGCGAGTCCATTCGCCGGATTTGGATTACGTCTGAGTGCAAGGAGTTGCGGAAAATGGTTTACCACAGAGACCGGTTAGCCTACCGGTTGGAAAGCGCCGAAACTAAATGTATTAGATCCGCGAGTAGGGCAAGGTCAAAGGCTATGAGGAAAACTGGAGTGTCCGAGACCTCTGACACCCGCACTGACAGCGAGCCAGGTGGTGAAGCATGGCTTCATAAGGTCAAACGGCCTACACATCGTCCACACCTTTTCGGTCCAAAGGTCGACTCGATTCGCTGGTGGCGATCCCAACTTGCAAGGGCCATCGAAGATGTTGAAGCCCTCCAACAAGCGCATCGGTCCGGAGAAGCAAAGTACTTATCTGCCGTGTTCGTCGAATTTGAGTCTCAAAATAGCGCGCAAATTGCTCTACAGACACTTTCCCATCACCAACCGCTCCACATGACTCCACGATTCATCGGAATTTCCCCCATGGAGGTTGTCTGGTCAGCGCTGAACCTCAGCTGGTGGCAGCGGATTGTACGCAAATTCCTCGTACAAGGAGGTATTACAGCCCTGATCATCTTCTGGTCGTTCCCGTCAGCAATCGTCGGCACCATCTCCAATGTTTCCTATCTGACTCACCTTATCCCGTTTCTGCGTTTCATTGAGAAGCTTCCCGAAGTTATCAAGGGGACCATTGCTGGATTGTTACCCTCGGCGGCACTTATGATGTTGATGTCGCTCGTTCCCATTATCTGTCGATGTACGTGGAATCTGCCGCTTCTACCCATTTTGAATGATCGTGCACTAACAGCTTTGTTCAGTTAGTGCCAAACGAGCAGGGGTACCCTCTCGGTCTGGGGTGGAACTGTTCACGCAAAGCGCTCACTTTTACTTCCAGGTCGTCCAAGTTTTCCTGGTAACTACTCTTACTTCTGCTGCATCCGCCGCGACCTCGCAGATCATCCAGGACCCGCTATCAGCCAAGGATCTTCTGGCGGAGAATTTGCCCAAAGCGACGAACTTTTACATTTCGTACTTCCTGCTCGAGGGGTTGACAATGAGTTCCACGGCCGTCTTGCAAATTGGGGGTGTCTTGGCGTTCAAATTCTTCGCGACCTTTTTGGATCGTTCTCCTCGGAATCTATATAAGCGCTGGGCCTCATTAAGCGGACTGGGTTGGGGAAATGTGTTTCCCGTCTTTACCAACATGGGTGTGATAGGTAAGAATATATGGCTCTTTTTTTTTTTTTTTTTTTTTTTTTTTTTTTTTTTTTTTTTTTTTTTTTTTT
>HG983339.1:8927-61733 GCA_900006255.1 Xeromyces bisporus
GGACTTTTTAAAGACAAAGGCCTATAAATAAACGCTTTGAAAGTATCCCTTTGTCTTTATTTTTTTCTTAAAGGAAGTGTAGTGTGACCTCAGCAGCACTTGAAGATGACCCAAAATTTGTCGATTTTGCGGGGAAAGCATGGGAAAATGTCCGTTTGCGCTTAACCCAAAGAGGAAGGTATAGTGGGTCTTCCGGCTCACCGCCTTGTGAGAGCCAATGATATTGCAATTAAGAAGGYTCACCAAATGATGATAAGGACGACTGAGGTCGACTTCATTAAAAGAAGGAAGTTCAAGGAGATTTGGAAGAGACAAGAAGAGAATAAAAGGCAAAATGTTTAGGCTGCAATGAGGAATTACCATTTTCCTTGGTTGTTTTTAGCTTACCTCCCGCCCAGGGGAAGGATACACCTTACCTCTTTGGGTTAGTCTCACGCAGATACCTTCCTTTTTAGGTTAGTGTGAAGTTAATTATTAAGCGAGCTCGAAATGTCCGCTCCCCCCATCATATACAGAAGGATACGGGAATCTAGTCCCTCTATCTACCTACTACTGCCATGATACAGAAAAGCGAAAAATAGCAATACAGACAGCAGTACTAACAACACGACCTGGAGGATAAGAATAGATCATGCATCGGACACCGGACTGTTGCAGCAACTAGGTAGTTATGGCGCTTGCAATCATCCGATACGTGCATCCGATCTTAACAACTCACTCCCGTCCGTGTTCGGGCACTGAATTCGTCATTAATTATTCCAGATACAGGTACATTCCATACGAATGGATCAATGTAACTGCTACCCAACAGAAACATACTAAAGACCTAAACCTGCTCTGCTTACCCCAGAGTCACTCACTACCCTCCAACCCGGCCCAGCAAGAAGAACCCAGTCAGTTGACCACAGGATCCTCAGGGCGTTGCACCCGCTCTGAAAGTGAAATCCCATCAACCGTCTCAACGAGAAGGACATGAAGTCTCTTGTGTATTTTTCTTCGGCGCAAAAACACACCGAGATAGGAGTATGAAACTACGTATGAACTCCAACCGCCTTGGTCGCTTGCTTCGCCATTCTGCATCGACTTCGAGGAGTATTGTTCCTATGGAATCTGGATTTGCCGATGCCGTCTGGTCACTGTCACCGAGTCTGAGTCTGAGTCTGAGCTTGAGTCTGAGCCTGTAACCGCATCCGTTTTATCACGTTTGCTGCTGCTTTTGACCTGGGAATCGGCGGGTGCGGATGCGGATGCGGATCGGATAATAAACTCGCTGTTTCCGCCCATGTCCTCGCCGTCGTAATCTATCGGAGAAGGGCTGACTGCTACTGTTCTTGGGAAGGACATATAGAGGCTAGAGCTGTCTGTCTACATAGATAAAGCTGAGGCGTTCAGCTCTGAGTGCCTCCGATAAACTGGGGGCCGAGCTATACACATTGGCCCGTTGGGTTCTGAAGGACATAGATATGGAGAGGTCTTGTCCATGTGCAGACCTAAGAGTCAAAAAGTAAGACGTTGCGGAGGGGTTTTTGGTGGTGGGGTGACTACGTTGCGTTAAGAGACCAAAGTGGTTTGCCAATAATGTCAATAAGAGGAGATCTGACCGTCGATCAGATTGGAGCCATTGGACAGATCAGATTGCTTATCTCAGGATCTCAGATGGAAAAGGACCGCTGTGGTGGTGTGAAGGTTGTTGCATGAAAGAATGAGCTGGCATTGATTGAGACTGTAACTTGTGCCAACAATATAGTCTGTAGACGAAAACAGAAACCAAAAACTCCGGATACCGGTCAACGCCAAAAGAGGGACGCTAAAACGACATCGACAAGACAACATTGAAATGCTAACCAATGACATCTGCAAAAAGCGTTGAATTTCGACTATGATATGGAACTAAAAGCGTACGCTGTGACGAGACGAGACTCACTCACGACGGACCAGATGGTCGTTTAAGCGGATGAGCTTCGGTATTTCTGCATCGTACGTTAGCAAGGTATCCATAAATCCATTCCGGTGTCATAAACTTACAAGACATATTCATCCAAGCTAACCAAATCCGGTTCGGAGAATATAAGATAGAAATACTTCAGCGTCTCTGCAAGCCAGAAGCTCTCCATATAGTCCATCTTGGGTGACAATGGATCTCGAACGTCCTTGATAGCCGCGTTGGCGTACTCCGTTCTCGTCATTGCGTCGATGCTCTGGAACATGCGCCAAGCTGCGTCTTGTAGTTTCTCGTCTCCGGTGAGTCGGTACATGACGAAGACGCTTTCAATGGCTTCGGGTCTGTTTGGATTGTATAAGTATCGACTGCAACACAAAGCCAGGGGATCTACTTGACGTACCTCAACAAGTACTGAGGCTCTGCAACTTCAGTTATACCGGGCGGTAGCTTATACTGTTGGGCTAGTTGCTTTCCATCTTCAGTTGGATCGTTAGAGGTGCTACCTCCTCTAGTTAAATGCGCTCGCGCGTCATTGTACCACTTTCGCTCGTCCCACTTGCAGTCTTCCGTGGTCTTGCAAGGGCTGACATGGAATATCTCCGGCATAATCCCCGCAGGCATAACATCGTATGCCCAGATACAACCGTCCACCAACTTGCGTGCAATGGATAACTCCTCCGGACGGTCGAATACCTTGGCCCCAATGCCGACGGTAGCGCCAATGTAGCATTTGAGATGCTCGGCCTGGTATTCAATGACCGGACGGCCCCATGCTGATGAGGAACGGGCATTGCCGGCGAACAGAACATTTCTGCCGTCTTTTGTGTTGGCCCGGAATAGCAAGTGTTCCTTGATCGCATCCATGGCGGTAGTGTACATCTTACGGAACTGGTCCGTCCGGGCCCCGAGTAGAATATGCTCCTTGGGAAGGTACTCGTACGTCGAGTCGGCCATTCCACCAACCGTGAAGCGGCCGTCGGAGAAATGCTTGTCAAGTGCATTTACCGAGACGGGCCACAGGCCTGGCAGTTTTGTCTTATTCTGCTCCTGTTCCAGAAAGTCGGCGATTCTTTGACTGGCATCAAAGAACTTGGGGTCCTTGGTCAATTGGGATAGGCGAGTGAATTCCAAATTCAAAGAGCCCAGCTCCGCAAGGATGGTATTTGCAGCTGGCAGAATAGGCTGTCCAGCCACGGATCTGATTTATGGGTCAACAACGTTCTTCTCTACATATATGACCAAAAACGGGTTTGCCAACGAGTTCTGGCCATGGCGTTGACTGGTGCTTTGCAGTGGCTTCTTCTCACCTCGTCCATTGCCAGCGGGCTTGTGGCAGTCTGTTTGGAGTATCGAATGCATCGTATAGCATATCCGCGACATCTTTGGCCTTGTGCAGCAATTTCGGATACTGGCCGTTCGTCAAGTCATAGGCACCAAGAAAACCGCCGACGTATCGGATAATCGTTTCAAAGACATTAATCTCGTTTTGCTCGGTGGTGGTAAAGTCGATAAGATCGACAGCTGACAGGGCCTTTTCAAATTCCTCGTCCATACCCATTAAGAGCAAAGTATCCAAAGAATCGACCAGAGTGGCGGCCCAGCCGCCAAAGGCATCCCTATGACCGCCGCTGACTGGAGAGAACTCATCGCGCAACCAGGCATGGTGCTTGTACCCTTTCCACGCACGCTTGAATACCTTCTTGACCGCAGATTGTCTCTTCAACCGCTCTCTCCGATGGAGCCACGATTCCTTGGCGAATTGGTGTTGAATCGTTGGGATAGGCTGAGGGGGGCCGTCTGGCAGCGGAGCGTAGGAAGGTACGGGATAAGCCTCTTGGTGTTTGGTCCAATGGGTATTGCCGTTAATCTTGTGCGCGGAAGGGACTGGAGCGGGTTCCTGGGCAAATTCCGAAATTGGTTCTTGGATATCGTCGTCATCCAGCACAATGGGAGGCGGTAGACTACTGATGAAATAATATGCAACGATAATGAGGAAGACGGCAGTTAAGATGAAACTTTTTCGAAAACAGAGCATAATTAACAACTGCAGCGGTAAACGCCCAACCTATTAACAAGGACCGGAGTAAAAAGATTCACTAGAAGAAAAGTAAACAACTGGCAGCATCAAGGAGCGTTGGCACGGCATGCCCGGGCAGCAACCATAGAAAAGTTGAGAAGGAATGACAAGGCGTGAATGGAGGAAAGAAATATAGACCGCAAGGGGAGGACTCTCAGAGAACAGATCTCGAATCTCAACCGGCCTTAATAATCCAAGGTCCTTCTAAAACAGCAATAAACATGTATGGCACCATCAATTGAGGCCTCCACCGCGAGTCGTCGATCGGCCTCGCCAGTGTATCGGAGGGCTCTTCAAGATGTTTCTGGTTGAGACTCTGTCACTCTGATTTGGCTTTGGCTGCGACAGAGAGAAAACCTCCATCTATCATGAAGTCATGACAAGAAGGATACTCTGTACCGTATTCCGGCACTCGGGACATCGGATCGACCTTGTCGATGTGTCAGGCAAGTGGAATGCCAATGGATGAGGTCCATTCTCTATGGGACCCGAACCAGACAACTCTTTGGATTCTGGAAAGAACAATAATTTTAATCCACCGAGACAGATGCTCCAGTCTGTTTCATCTGATGCTGCATGCTGTTGTTGTGTTTGTTGTGTTTGCTCCATTTGCTTGGCTTGTTTAGTTCGCATTGTTTGCTTAGTTTGTTTCGTTTGTTTGATTTGCTTTGTTTGCATATATTGCGTCGAATTTCATTCCATTTTCCATTTCCATTGTTTACCCTCTGTAAGTCCAAGAGATAATTCTCAAAAGAAATGGCATACACTTCAAGCAATTGACGCGAGTCTCAAGTCGAGAAGATCCCAATCTGAAGCTTTATATAGCATCTGCAAAGCTAACATCCATTGATATCAACACCTTGGGATTATCACCACTGCAATGAGGAAGTCTGCTTCTACACTCTGTAGACACAGCCATTCCGACCACTACTAACAACTTAACATCAAGCACATAAGAAAACCTAACCGTTAAACCAAAATGTCAATAACAGGGTAAGCCTCTCCCCCTCCCCCGGACAGACCCCAATCAACAGACAGAACCAACCAAACCAGCGTCTTCTTCATCCCCTCAAACCCCAACTCCTCCACAGCCCTCCCAACCATCTCTGAACACCTCCGAACCGCCTTCGCAAATGAAGACCCCATCCCCACCGGCCGCTGGGCCCTGGAACACAAGCTCATGCGCGATACCCCGTCCTGTCTGCCCGCCGCGACTTCGACTGTCACCGGACAACCGTTGAAACCTCGATACGTGCATTTTTTGTCGTTGTCTTATCATCCTAATCATGGGTTTGTGTATACGACTGTGCCGGGGGGAGGTCAGGGGCAGGGGCAGGTTCAGCCAACTGCAGCTGCTCCAGGGATAGTTCCAGGACCAGGACCTGTTCCAGTTACAGCTCCAGCTCCGTCGATACAGGGTCAACCACAGATTCCTTCTGTTCCAGCTACAACAAACCCGGCAACACCACCGCAAAATTACAACTCCAACCCTAACAACGCGAACACCACCAACCCAACACCCAACTACAACCAAAACAACACCCCAATGCTCATGACCACAATCCCCCTCCCCTCATCCGCAACTCTCTTCCAGCACTTCGTCCACGCCTGCCAGCCCCTCTGGTGCCACCGCCACACCCTCGTCGTCGCAGGCCCCGTCTACGACATCGCCGATTTCCGCATCCGTCTCGGCGACGTCAGACAGATCCAGCCCACAGCACGCGTACGAGGGACTGTCGTCGAGGTTGAATGGAAGGGGCCGTCGTTGGTGGCTTCTGTCGCTGCGCAGTCGCGGAGGCGGAATGATCCTGCAACAGCAGCAGCAGCAGCAGGTGGTGGTGGTGGTGGTGGTGAGGAGGAAGATGCAAATATAGGTAATGGGAATCTGGATCTGGACTCGCTACTTTTCGATCCCTCTGTCGTCGGGGAGGGGGATGTGGATGCGGAGTATAATGCGGTTGCGGGGTTGATACGTGGCTTCTATGCTCGGATTGGCGTTGAGAATGCGCGGGAGGCGATTCTGGTCCCTGATGTTGGGAAGGAGGTGAAAGGGCAGTTGCGGAGGTTGAAGCAGGGGATTCAGAATCAGAAAGGGGGGATGATAAATGGTAAACCCCGAGATCGGTATGAGGCCGATATCTGGGATAGGAGTTATGGGAAGCCGGAAGATCCTGATCCAGAAGCTGGGGTGGATGTGGCTAGGCAGTTTATGGAGATTTTCAGGTTCAATCGATAAATTTAGGGCAATTGGCGTTCCTTCGCGGGTGATGATGACAACTTTTATCCTACCCATTTCGCAATATCTCATACAGGTTCCAGGGGGTCTAGTATGAGAAGAACAATTTTTTGACATCGATATCCACAATTGCTAGAAAACATCAACAGAACAACAGAATCAACCACAGTTAGACAGAGAAGAAAAGAAAAGAAAAGGTGTCGTTCGAAACAGCATACTTGCTACGAACAATCACCAAGCAAAGCTAGAATGCAATAATATAAACCAAGAAACATAAGAGGTAGTAAATAAAAAAAAGGGAAAACGCCACATAGATATGACAGACAGAAGACAGACAACGACGAGGACAAGAACAGGAAAACAACGGCAACTCGCAAATGAAGAGGAAGAGAGCAAAGAGGATTCTTCTTGGATGGAACGGAAGTAAGAAGTGGAAGGTGTTTGTTTCTCTAATTCACGACACTCCCACATCCTTCTTGGTTCACTCGACCTATGATATCTCCAGTCACATATACCGGCAATTGAATCGGACCGCATAAACCGTGACAGCCAAGTCTTGATTGAAGTAAGTAGTATATAGGCAAGTAAAGAAGGTCCGTGATAAGAAGGTGTTCGAAGAGTCAACTCTACTCCCTTCTCTTGATGCGACGGATGGGGAATCTGGAAAGACGACACGTTTATTTTTGCATCATGAGTTGAACAAACTCATTATCTAGACGATGGTCAGATGAGTTACTGCAAACAAGCGGAATATATAGAAATCGAACTCACAATCGATTCTGCCATCACCATCCTGGTCGGCCTCACGGATCATCTCATCGACTTCATCGTCGGTGAGTTTCTCGCCAATGGAGGTCATTACATGACGCAGCTCAGCGGCGGAAATAAAGCCATTGTTATCACGATCAAAGACCTTGAAAGCCTCTCGAATCTCCTCCTCGGAATCGGTATCCTTCATCTTCCGTGCCATCATGGTCAGGAATTCTACCAGAGTCAGTCAGTCAGTCAGTCAGCGATCGGTCGAATTCGGTGGATACAGGATCAAATAATCAGTGCGTACCCGGGAAATCAATCGTGCCGTTGTTGTCGGCATCGACCTCATTAATCATGTCTTGCAGTTCGGACTCGGAAGGGTTTTGGCCGAGAGAGCGCATAACAGTTCCCAGTTCCTTAGTGGTGATTTGGCCTGTCAACGTGAGACCGACATAGTCAGCAAAAGACACGCGTTCATCGTAGTTCGGATCAGAGCCAGATGGTCAGAGCCAGATGCTTCTACTCTTTCTCTCTCTCTCTCTCTCTCAAAAAGCACCAAACGCGATACTAACCATCACCATCTTTGTCCTATTTGCAAGAAGAAAAAAACCCCCGTTAGTACTCGAATGCGCGACACGGAATTGAGGAAATAAACCCTCGCAGAGGACAGGAAGCACTCACAAACAAGGAGAAGGCCTCCTTGTACTCGGAGACTTGCTCTTCAGTCAAAGCGTCGGCCTATTATTGTCACCGTCGTCAGTCGTCAGTCAGCCATAGTTGGGTAGCGTTTTGTTATGTATGCTGTTAGGGAAAAGTTCCGTTCCGGCCAGCAAGTTCAACATAGATCTGCCCCGCAAAGCGGGGGCCAGAAATTTCGACAAGGAGCGAGTGAGAGGCAGAAAAAGGCATACCATGATGGAGACGAAATGAGGAGGATTATTAGAAGGAAGAAAAAGAGGCTTCAAACTGAGAAAGAGAGGGAGAGGGAGAGAGGGAGGAAAAATGAGGGCCGCAGAGAAGAGGTAACTTAAGGTTGGATAAGGATAGGACAGTCCGGGAGAACGTACTAACTTAATAGTTACTGTTGGTGGGGGAGGTTAGTTCTATTAATATTCCTCGATGTGGTTTAGTCAAGTTACCGAATGCGGTATAGTTGGTTAAGGAGAGTTGATGCTCCTGAAAGGCTGAAACGTGACTTCTCGAGATTCAGCCGGAGTTACAGCCTCGCCTGGAGAATTTCTTCTTCCCTACAACTATGTTTATTAGTTAGTCTATCGGACTCTGGAGTCTGGAGGCTTTAGGGCCCAGGCACTGTTATCCGTTCAATTGCACCGTGGATGTTTCTAACCGATGTGAACTTCAGCTCAACGCGTCACGCCAGTAATCGCCACTCCGTGCTGGCAGTGGCAGTGGCACGGCTATCAATTGACGGAACAAACTCAATAGATCTTCAATCGTTTAGCTGAATTCGTCTACTAAGTCCTCGCAAAGGCTTACATGGAATAAACCAAGGCATTCAGCGCATGGGTTACAACCGGTTGGAATCGAATGTTGATGTATTAGGCATCAGTTCAAACCCGAAGAAAAAGAAAACATCAGAGGACCGTCATTGCCATTACCTTGAATACCATCAAAGCCAACACTACCGCCGTGACAGAAATACCGCTTCTTTCACATTTGTACGCGCTAAGGTCTCGCGATTCCTGGAGACATTCATCGACACTATCCGGCAGTACAACCAACAAGGTGGGCTCCCGTATATGTCCACTGCTGGCGTTTCGCAACATTCTTGCAGTATGTCGGTTGAGTTCCCTTCCCAGGGTTGGATCTGATATAGCGGCACTAGACAAGTCAATTCGAAAGGGGGGTGGGTTAAGGAACCTTTTGCGTTGACGCACTCGGGTGGTGAATCGGGGGTGCACATAACTGATCAATCGTCTTGATGGGACTTGCTGCTCGAGGCGGAATGTTGGAGGCTAGAAACGGTTTAGCCTGGGACAGGTAAGATGGAAGATATGGGCGGGATTATTTGCTTGATCTGGAAGTATTAAGAACCCATACGCTGCCATAATCGAATATTTAGCTGGGAGATGCCAACCTAGGTCCATCTGGAACTGCTTGTTCCTTCAATACATCGATGCCTCACTGCGTTGTTAAATTTGGATGAGAACAGCGTCACACGACAACCTGCTCCTGACCCAGTCTAACAAATAAATCCCCGTTATTTTGCCGTCTTCCTTCAACGGGTGGTACTGGACATGGAGAGACCGAGAAGCCACACCGTTGCGCAAGTACCACTTTTCACGAATGACCCAGCTTCATTGGACTTACGGGTATAACAAGTCAACTCTACATTCCACAAGCCAATGGAGTTGCTGTCCAAGCGGGATACTACTTAACATGTTGAGATTCCATATGTTCCAACCTGCTAGGGCTCGAACTAATTTGACATGTGACAAGTATCTGTATACGGTTAATAGTACTGATGAGAGGCCGCATAGATTGAGCCTTATACATAGATTGATATAGACTCGGCGGCGGCGTAAGGTAGAAGTGCCATACTGACAGCCCTAACGCTGGAGTCTCCTGGACCTGGAGAAGTGAGATGTTACCGAAAGAGGAAAGGCGTATTTTCCCCGGGCATAATCACGTGTCGGAGACGGACTCCTCCAAAAGCGACCTTCAACCGTCTTCAATCCTCCTCTGATGTCGACGACGAGCTTCCGATATCAATGGACGTATCTTCTTTAATTTCGGCTTTTTACTTTTAAACTGTGCCATCGTCTGCTTGGCTGTTCACCACCGACTATCGTAGTCGAAATGACCGTCTGACCCAACTCCGTAGTTAGTCCTAACATATCATAACCACGACGATCGCTGCCGCTTCACCTGTACCGTAAACCATCCTATCGAACCGCTAAAAACAACCATAATGTGGCGGGATCGCACGAATCTGTATACAATCCCCTCCCTGCCCCCGAGTCCGTCCAGGAATACTGACCATCACCTCGACTGTCCCCAGCTACATCTCCTACCGGCAATCCTTCACCCACCACCCAGCCAAAAGGCCACGTTACCCAACCAATGGCTCCTCAGAGACGCCAGAAGAAAGCCGACGGCTCATATCCGAACCGGGCGCACCAGGCGACGACGGCGATGCGGTAATCGAAATGGACCTCCTCCCGCCTCGCTGGGTTGATATGCAGGACGAAGTGACCGAGCTATTGGGCGACATTGCGCTCAAGGCGGCGCAGCTCGACAAACTGCACCAGAAGCACCTGTTGCCGGGGTTCGGAGATGAGGATGCCAGGATCAAGGAGGAGGGGGCGATCGAGCGTCTGACGCAGGATATCACGCGCGGGTTCTACGATTGCCAGAAGGCGATTCAGAGGATTGAGATGATGGTGCGCGAGTCGAGGCAGCAGGGCGGCGGGGCGAGTAGTGGGGAGGAGATGATGGCGAGGAATATCCAGATATCCCTCGCTGGTCGGGTGCAGGAGGCTAGTGCACAGTTTCGGAAGAAGCAGAGCACGTATTTGAAAAGTATGGACCACCACCGCCACCAGCCTCTTTCTTGCTTGCAGCACGTTGCCATTGCGCGAAAGGATAGAATCCTTATTCACAGTCTTTTGTTTATCGAACAGAACTACGAGAACTGGACGGTATGGCATCGCCGTTCGAGCGCGCCCCGACTCCGATGCAGATGCAGATGCAGAATCCCTACACGGACCCATCCTTGATGGAATCGGACGCGGACAAGTCCTTCTCGCAGTCGACCATCATCCAAACATCCCAGAAACTAGACGGACAGAACGACGCCGCCATCGCGCAGCGAGAACGGGAAATCAACGACATCGCCAAAGGCATCATCGAGCTATCGGATATATTCCGTGAATTGCAAACCATGGTCATCGACCAGGGCACCATGCTAGATCGGATAGATTACAACGTCGAAAACATGGGCACGGAAGTACAAGCGGCGCATAAAGAGGTTAAAGTGGTATGTCTGTCTCATCAATCATTTTCCAGTCTCTTTCTTTTTCGGTCAAGTACAACAATCTAACATTTGTTGCACCAATAAAGGCAACCAACTGGCAACGCCGCACGACAAAACGCAAAATCCTCCTCCTCCTCTTCCTCCTCGTCGTCGGCATGATCATAGTCCTCCTCGTCAAACCGAAACGCAGTTCCAACCCTAGTCCTCCCAAACCCGTCACCCCACCACCGCAACAACCACCTTCACAACCACAACCACAACCGCAACAACCACCTCAACAACAGCGATCACTAAATCCCGCACTCACCCCGCGTACCACGGGACGGGGAGGTAGCCGGTCGTCTATCACTCGCCGGTCGAAGCGGCGGGCGTCGGCGTCGGCGTCGTTAAATCGAAATCGGCTCGAGAGGGATCTATGGGTTGTTCCGGATTTGGATGGTTTGTTTATGTATCGATGATTGGGTTTTAGCGAGTATTTTTCCTTCCTTTCTTGATTCGTTGCATTGTATTATTAATATGGTATGCATATCATATAGTGCTATCATACTACTATACCTATCATACTACTAATTAATAACGGTGAGCGTGTGGTGTCAATTGATGTCTTCGATGCCAGCCTGTGTCAACTGGTTACTGCGCAGGGAACATATTCCTAAAGTCTCAACGCAAGATATGGCTGTTTCAATAGCAGAGATAAATCGAGAACACTGGGATATATGATTGATATATGTGATCATCTGGAATCCCTATTTAGACAAACATTATCATATCATACACGGAACCGCATGCGGCATCAAACCAAATTGCACCTGCAATCATCGTAGGTAATCAAGCACGCTCGAATACGACGAGACGAGACGGAGACGAGACGAGTCGAGTCGATTCGAGTAAACAAATAATGAATGCATGCCAACGCCGATACCTATCCTATCCCATTATGAACATGCACACCTGCGCAGAAGAACCAATATCCACCACCACCGCAACAACAAGAACAAAAAGAACAGACAGGACGATCCGATTGATAACCATGCCACTACTGTCGATCACCTTCCTGTTGAGCCAGAAGTTCCGCAACATCAGCGTCCAAGTCACCGCCCGCGAATTTGGCGTAGTCTTCTTCCTCGTGGGTGACTTTGCGTTTCTTTGCGCTGGCGGTGGAGCCGTTTGTGTTGTTACTGTCGGTGTTGCCGTTGTGATTGGTGGTGGTGGTGTTGGTGGTATTGAGCTGGTGATTGTTGAGCGTGGCAGCGATTGCGGATAGATCCACGCCGGGGAGTTGGAGGTTTCCTGCCTGACCCATGCCGATGCCGACGCCGACGCCTGGGAGGGTTGGGATGGGGTTCGGGGTGCTGTTGTTAGCAGCCTCCGGTCCAAGTCCTAACCCTGACCCTGATCCCGACTCCGGTCCTGGTCCCGGTCCCGGTCCCTGCTGCGCGGGAGCTTGCGAGATTGCCGAGAAGTCGAAACCCTGAGGCTCGTGCTTTGGAGAGCCAACGGGTGTGATAGCTTCTACTGGTGGAGGGGTGAGGGCTTCAACCTGCGGTCGAGGAATGGGTTCAGCTGCTTCTCCGGATTGGCCGAATTGGTTTGACGCGGTGTTCTCGACCGAGGAGAGTCCCTTCATGATCCCATCCTCGACGTCGCGTTTATTAGTCTCGGTTTCGGCTTTCCGCTCTGATAACCGCGCAACCAGGGATTCATCCCTTGTCAGCGCTGAGCGGTTGGTTTCGAGGAGTTTCTCGAGGCCTTCGATAAGCGCTCGTCGAGACTTGATGCTCTCCGAAACTGAATTCTCAGCGTTGGCTAGCATTTTCAGTAGGTGGCTTAGTCGTGCTGCTTGGACTGGGGGTGTGGGGTGGGAGTAGTTGGGGTCGTGCATCTTGTCGTATTCTGCGTTCGCCGAGGTGGCTGATGTGCCGGATGCCATTGTGGATTTGGAGAGTGCTAGTTGTAGGGGGACGAGTGGTTGGAGTTCAGAGGGTGTACTGGGTCCCGAGGGGTTTGCGAAGAGGGAACCCCCCAGCCCTAATGGTTTCTTTCCAGTGGAGCGGGATTTGTCGATTTCTGCTTTCTCTGTCAGTGACTGACTGGGATGTATGTGTGGAGGAAAGCATTATCAATCATGTGTGATAGCATACCATCGACACGGGCTTCCACTGCTTCCTGGATCGGAAGCTCGAATATCGACCGTTGTCTCCATACCTCGACTACTCGTCGAAGTTTCTGCTGGATTTCATTTGATGCTCCCTTGTACGCAACTGACATGGCTTCCGCGATGATCTTGACATATAGTTAGCCAGTAGTCTCATATATATATGGTGGAAAATACTGACAGGTGAGAACGCAATGATAAAGTCCTCCTTGCGTCTGGCCTTTGACTGCTGCGTAACCTCTACAGAATACCAATCCGTCAGCTTACCATCCCAATTCCTTCATAGCAACCAGTAGAGCATTACCATTTGCCAAGTATATCAAATTGAGTCGCTTCGCGGCTGGTGAATCGCGAAGCTTTTGTAGCCAAAGCTGCGCAATCCGCTCGGCATATCGTCTGCGATTCCGAGAGCGCGTTAGTTAGCAAGAACCAGAGACATACACCAAGATCAAGCCGAAATTCAACGTACTTATGGAAGATGACCCATTGCGAGACCGTGACAATTCCCTCCTGGGTCTCGTTGAGGGCTGATAGCTTTGCCATCAGCGCATCGTCCGAGAAAGACATGGTTCAGTCGCCAAGTCGTAACGATGCAGAGTATACGTCTTGTTCTTTTAGAGAGACTAGCTAATAAGAGATAGATAGGGGTATTTGTTCTATGGTACTTGTTGGTATGGCATGAAGCGGTCTTTGTTGATTGCTGGACAGAAGAAGTTATATTTATAGCGACGACGAGGTGCTGACCGCCTTAACCGGCAGAATCAGATTCCCCGTGCCTTTCCAGTTCCACCTCCGACTCCGACTGACTGTCACTATCCAGAGCATACAGAGTACATACTTCTTCTTCCAATTCATCGCCCTGCCTGGTGTCCCTATATACAACGGCATACATCCACACTTCACAGCATGGCCGACCGCTTCCCGTCGTTAGAAGACTTCTCTGCAGGTAGGGAACCTAACCCGTGTCTTCTACTAGGTATTCTAACTGCTTGCTGTCCAGGTCAAACCGAAGCCCGTCCCACCAACGGCGATGCAGACGCCGATGACTTCTTAGCCCGTGAACGCGCTCTCCTCGGAGAAGACGCTAACCAATTCGCTACTCCCCAAGACGACGTCGCGACCGCAGAGAAGACAGATGGAGGGAACGACGATCTTCTGGGCGAATCGGACACTGCTCCAATTGAACCTGCTGCACCCGCAGCTGAAGAAGTCGCGGGCTTTGAGTCATCATTTCCAGCATTAGAACCGCCGCAGAATGAGGTACGGAACGGAGTGTACATATCAGGTTGAGTCCTTGTCGGATACAGTATGCTAATGGAAGGACACTTGGTATATAGCAAATTGCACCTGGCGGCACGATCACCGGATCCGGTGCACCTTTCCCGCCAACTGGCTTTTCTTCAATCCCAGCCTACCAGGAACCAGAACCAGAACCAGAACCGGTTAGGTAGGCAGGCAGACACAGCTTTAACTACTTTACGTCCCTCCACGCTAACGCCAATTGTCCACGTTCTAGAGAATGGCGTGAACAGCGAGATGAGGAACTTACCCGTCGCGCAGCGATTTCAAACGAGAAGAAAGAGACAACTATAAAGAAGGCCCGGGAGGATATTGATGACTTCTACGTTTCCTACAACAACAAGGTCGACAAGCTCCGCGCCCAAACGAAGGCCGATGCCGAACATTTCATGGCCAATCGCGAGGATACCTCTGCTGGTGGTACCAGCTGGGACCGCATTGCGAAGTTGGTCGACGTCTCCGGCAAGGGTATTAAGGGCGGCGCCAGCGGATCTGGCAAGGAGCGTTTCCGCGAGTTATTGCTTGATTTGAGAAAGGACGAGAGGGCGCCGGGGGCTAGCGGTGTTTAAGGAGTTTCAGGCCCGTACGACGATTATGAAGTGTGGACAATGGGCATAACAAAATCAGTGGAAACTACTTTACGGCGTTATTGCTGTTTTTCTCTCCGTCTTTCGTGAGCATTGCATCCTCACAACCAGCATGACATCGGTCGAGATACATACTTTATTGTATGAGCATACGGGGATTTGCCTAGTACCCTCTGAAGGTGCTTTGAATATTGCGTGGTTTCGTTGACTTTTACCCTTGACAGCTCTTGATACCTTACCCTAATAGTATTTGTGTGGTTCATAGACACTGGTTCTTCGACTGTAGGATGCTATGAAATGTGTTGCATATAGTACTCATTAGTTACAGCCAGCGCTCCGACGAGAGTATATCATATCATAGAACCGAGACCAAAAGATGGGAAGAGCTGCGCCTAATCCAACTCATCCACCCCCTCCCCAGGCTCCCCAACCTCTTCAACAGTCTCCGTCTCCTTTTCCCGCTTTCCCTCAGCCTCAATCTCCTCAAACTGCTTCTTCCCCTCTTCCGTAGTCGTATCAACCACCCCCTCCTGGATACTAAGAATACTACCCTCAGAGAACTTATCCAAAATCTCCTCAGCCTCAGGCACGCTCATCTTGCCGAGCACCTTATTAACCTCATCCAGAGACTCAGACTCCAACGCCTTCTGCAACTCCGGCGAGAAGGACTCGAAGATCTGGCGCGCGTGTATCGCCTCGGGCTCGCTGCTCTGCGCGGGCGGTATCGTGATGTGGATTCTGGTGTTGGGGTCGACGGCGTGGAGCTGGATTTGCTCGACGCCGGCTTCCTTGCTGGCGCTTTCTTTGGCGATTTCGGCGACGCGGGTTTTTATCCTGTGGTAGGTGTCGTTGACGTCGTTGAGGAAGGTTTCTCGGGATTTGTGGTCTGGGGTGGTTATGCTATTTGAATGAGGGGTTAGCTTATTGTTTCGTTCTTCACGTTTTGCAATAAGCAATAAGACTTACCGCTTGAAGAATACAGAGGTTCCATCTCTGCCTAGTAAAGCGCAGTATCGTATTAACAAGCCTTGATGGACGCATTGGCGAGCATACTGCTCTTTGCCTTCTCCTTGTACGGTGAAAGCTTCAGCCAGTAAACCGTCGCATTCCTTGTCCGCAACAATATCGGGGTGTTCTTGGATGAACTGGTATGACGTTCTGTAGTCGCCTATTTTGATCTTTGCGAATTGCTTGGCCAGGTCGCTGGCGTTTATATCCTCTTCATCGTCCGGATTCTCTGACGTCTTGCTTTCCTGGTTTGCCGACTGGGGGTTCAGCAATTCGACATTTTCCGCCTTCTGGCCCGCAGGCGCCTTTCCTTTCTCTTCTTTAGCTTTGTTCACGGCCGACGTATCAAACCCAGTATGTAGCGTGTCCGTCGTGATTTTACTGGTCTCCTCCTTCTCGAGCTCTGCAAGTTTCTCCAGCAATTCCCTCTGGAGACCATCTACTTTATCCTTGTGACTTTCCACGCCCTTGATATAAGCATGCCAAAGATTATCCGGTTTCGGCTCGCCAAACTCCTTCTTGACCTGGTCTACCAAGGCGCTCATCATCTGCGAGTATTTCGGCTGTTCCTTCTCATGCGTATAGATACCCTCCGGGGGAGTAGGAGGTTTGTCTTCGGTAGGCTTACCCGCGAAATCCATTATGCTCTGGAACACCAATTCCTCTGGATTCCTGGTCGAGTCTTCGTGCAGTCTGAGAGTAGCAAGGAGCTGGTTTATATGCGACGCCAATCCATCGTTGATCACACGTTCGTATTTCAGGGTTTCAATCTCGTGACGGCGTTGATATCGTTGTTGGTGGATTTGGGCCTGCTTTGCCCGGATGAATGAACGTTTGTCGACATTGGGATGGACCTCGATGTCCGAGTCGTCGGACAGTTCGATTGAGTCCCATTTGCTGTAATCGAGGACCATATTGAGGGGTGTGTTTACACTATGAGACGGACGGTATGTATAATGTGGGGTTATGCAGTGAGCAATTGGCAGTCAATACGGACCGCAGACGAATCGATGAACTTGGATGATATGTATAGCTTCTTGCCAATTAGCAGGACAGTCTGGCGAAAGCAATGTCAAGAGTAGTAGTAGCAACAACTAATATGTATCCTGAAGAACAGCGAGGTTGAGCCTCGCAGAATCGATGAAGTTCGATGCTTTCGATGACTAAGATGCCCCGCGGGCGGTGGCAGCCGGCAGAAAAGCACATGGCGTCAATATTAATCCGTCCTTCCGACGTCGACAATTTCCAGTTTCGGCATTCCTTCCTACCTCCGCAAAAGCAAAACAAACCAAACCAAGAACTAAATAAAGCCTCCGGTCTGGCGAGCGACTCCTCCAAGGGCGGGCCGGACTTCCAGCAACCAAAGGCTACCCCATCACCAGCTGCTATGCGGGTTCAGCTGCGTTGAACTCTCTTCCTTCTGGGACATGGCAAGCTGCCCTTCTCCGTGACATCATCTTGAAAGCGAAATGCGCGGAGCCAGGTTTCCCGTCTCCTGCTCCTGGGCTCCAGGTGCTACCTCAAGACAGGTCCTTCAGCCAAGGAGAGATATTCTGAGCCAGTTTCGTTTAGGTCTTGGTGTCGGTGCCAACAGGCCGTTCTCGGGTACTTCCGGGTTGAATCGCAGCACCAATCGTATCCGTTCACATGCTGAGCTGTTGTTTCCCTGCTTAGCTCGCGACAATGGGCTGAGGCCTGCTCTGCCTCAATGTCGTGTACTCGATCAAGTGCGGTATCTGTCCCGCACGCCTCGTCGATTGGAACCGAAACCACCTACGACACGTCCGCAAGAAATCCCGAAAACCACTAGCAACGATCGAACAGAGGAAAATGAGGAACCGGATAAAGGCTTCGAATTGTCTGAGAAGGCCGTACAAGCAACGCAGATCAATCTGAATGCAAAATTGACCAAGGAAGGCGGGGGAAGCAAGAAGGCCGGCTTTGGGGAGATTACGAGATTGCTGAAGATTGCCCGACCCGAGGCGAAATCGCTCATGCTTGCCATTGTTTGTTTGCTCATTTCGTCGTCCATCAGCATGTCGGTTCCCTTTGCGATCGGAAAAGTTATTGATGCGGCTACGAAAGACACGGGTGAAACCAGCAACGTGTTGTTTGGCCTGAGTCTTCCAACGTTCTACAGCGTGCTTGGTGGGATTCTCGTTGTGGGTGCAGCAGCAAATTTTGGCCGTGTCACAACGCTCCGCATTGTGGGTGAACGAGTCATCTCAAGACTACGCTCGAAGCTTTTCCGACAGACTTTCTTTCAGGATGCCGAGTTCTTCGATGCGAACCGTGTTGGTGACTTGATCTCAAGGCTTAGTACAGATACTCTTATCGTCGTTAAGAGTATCACTCAGAATCTTTCGGATGGCTTGCGGTCGCTTGTGAGCGGTGTCGCTGGATTCAGTTTGATGGCGTATGTCAGCATCAAGTTGTCTAGTGTTCTCGCGTTGTTGCTTCCCCCAATTGGACTCTCGGCTTTCTTCTACGGACGAGCTATGCGTCAGCTTAGTCGGAAGATCCAAAAAAACCTAGGCACTTTGACTAAGATATCTGAAGAACGACTCGGGAATGTGAGGACTAGCCAGTCGTTTGCTGGTGAAATCCTCGAGGTGCATCGCTACAACACCCAAATTCGGAATATATTCCAGCTCGGTAAACGAGAGGCTCTGATTAGCGCCAGCTTTTTCAGTTCGGTAAGCGCTATATTACACTATTTTACTCGATTCTGCCAACAACTGTTAACCATCCTCTCCCAATTGTCAGACTTCACTCATGGGTAATCTCACAATACTGGCCCTCCTCTACTTTGGAGGTGGAATGGTCCAAGCGGGTACCATCACCATTGGGGAGTTGTCTTCGTTCCTGATGTACACGGCTTATGCAGGCTCCAGTATGTTTGGACTTTCCAGTTTCTACTCGGAACTCATGAAAGGTGCTGGTGCGGCTAGTCGGCTTTTCGAATTGCAAGATCGGCAACCTACTATTCATCCAACGAAGGGTAGAAGAGTTGACTCTGCGCGCGGCCCTATCCGCTTCGAGAATGTATCATTTAGCTATCCTACTCGGCCTGCTGTTACTATCTTCAAGGATTTGAATTTCGAGATTCCGCAAGGTTCTAACGTTGCAATTGTCGGACCCTCAGGAGGAGGGAAATCAACCATCGCATCCCTCCTACTACGGTTCTATAACCCTAATACGGGAAGGGTGTTGATTGACGGAAAAGATATTAGCCAAATGAATGCCAAGTCTCTCAGACGGAGGGTTGGCGTTGTCGCACAGGAACCCGTCCTCTTCTCGGGAAGTGTTGCTGAGAATATAGCCTACGCCAAACCGGATGCAACCAGAGCGGAAATTGTCACCGCTGCTCGGAAGGCAAACTGTCAATTCATCAGTGACTTTGTAAGTATACCCTATGGTGTCGATTACGGCACTTACTCTCTTCGTCGCTTTTTCTAACTGATCTCTTAGCCGGACGGCCTTGATACGCATGTGGGACCGCGTGGGACGCAGCTTTCCGGTGGACAGAAACAGCGCATAGCTATAGCTCGTGCTTTGGTGAAGAATCCGGATATTCTCATCCTTGATGAAGCAACATCCGCCCTCGATGCCGAATCCGAGACTTTGGTGAACAGTGCAATGGCTGCTCTTCTCCGCGGGAACAACACAACGATCAGCATTGCCCATCGTCTCTCGACCATCAAGCGATCCGACACGATCATTGTCCTTAGTCCAGACGGGCGTGTAGCGGAGCAAGGGTCTTACGAGGAACTCAGCTCACACCCCGACGGAGCATTCACGAAACTCATGGAATGGCAAATGAGCGGCGGAGATGCTTCCCAGCCACCAACACAAAACTCTGCTCCTTCCGTACCGGAGGAGGAAATGTGGGAGATGCAGAAAGAGGCGGAAGAAGAAAAAGAGCGCAATGAAGATGGCGAAGAAAACGCCAAACCGAAGAAAGAGGGACAGAAAGACTAATGTCCAGGCTTGTTTTCGATGAATGGTATTTATGGTTGGGAGTTTGGGTTTTCTTGTCTTGTCAGATATGCATGGTGTTTTCGTTTAATGTTGTCCATAGAGCTGGTGAGTGATTGCTCAGACCACTGTATTTCTATGCTTCTTGGATATATTCTAGACTATTATCATTGCTTTAGTTGTGTATAGTTAGCTTTCATCTGTTTCATGTTATTTTCCGTGTTATGGCGACGAGTTACTCCATGTCCCTTTTACAGTACTGACCCCCGACCAGGAGAGTGGACACCTGGTCTATGAGGTCCATAGGGCTTCGGCATTTTGCATAAATCCACCTCGGGGTCTGCATAAATGTGCATTAGTTTCATTATTGTGCCTAAACAGGTTAGCGTCGGTTGTTTCTCCTTGATGTCACCCTTGGCGAATCTCCAACAATGAGCGCTACTTCCGAGGCATGAACCCTGTTAGAGAATGTCGAATTGCATGACTTTATATCACATGGAGAAGTCGACTCCAGAAACCCCAGATTCGACATAAATACAGGCATAAATCCCGGTGTTCGGGAGAGGCATGCATCACTCAAAAGTCAAAGCTGGCCTCTGGGCAAAGTCTAGTCACCAAAACGCTTCAAAATCCGGCTATTTCCTCAGTTATATTTCATCCTAATCTCTCAAATTCAGAGAGAACAACAACATCAGAACCAGAATGCCTCAAACAAAAGCAACGCCAACCAACCCCGTGATAATAATCGGCGCCGGCCTCGCCGGCCTCGTAGCAACCTATGAACTCACCAAACGCGAAATCCCAGTGATAATCGTGGACCAAGAGAACGAAAAAAACCTAGGCGGCCAAGCCCACTGGTCCCTGGGCGGACTATTCCTCGTCAACAGCTCCGACCAGCGCGGAAAAGGCATCAAAGATAGCCGCGAGCTAGCGATGCACGACTGGCTCGGCGCGGCGGGCTTCGACCGAGAAGAACGCGAAGACTACTGGCCGCGGCGATGGGCGGAGGCGTTTGTGAACTTTGCCACGGACGAGTTTGAGGGGTACGTGAAGGGGCTTGGGTTGAAATTTGCGTCGGTGGGGTGGGCGGAGAAGGGCAGCGGGGAGGCGGGGGGTCATGGGAATTCGGTTCCGCGGTTCCACGTTGCCTGGGGGACTGGGCCGGAGGTGGTGAGGATTTTCGCGGAGCCGGTGATGGATGCTTCGAGGAGGAATGGGGGACTTGTCGAGTTCCGGCACCGGCATCGGGTGGATGAGTTGGTGGTGGATGATTGGGGTGCGGCTGTGGGTGTTCGTGGGAAGGTGCTTGAGGCGACGGATGCCGAGCGGGGTGTTGCGAGTTCCCGGGTTGCGGTTGATGACTTCAAGATTCGCGGGAGTGCCGTGCTGATCGCGTCTGGTGGCATTGGTGGGAATGTTGAGATGGTCAAGGAGAATTGGCCCGTGGATAGACTGGGTCCCGTGCCGCGGAATTTTGTCATTGGCGTCCCGGCGCACGTCGACGGGCGCATGCTTCAAATAGCGCAGAGCCAAGGCGCGAGCATCGTCAACAGCGACCGAATGTGGCACTATACAGAAGGACTACGCAACTGGGATTCTATCTGGCCGGGGCATGGAATCCGCGTGATTCCCGGTCCGTCATCCCTATGGATCGACGCTACCGGCAAGCGGTTACCGTCCAGGTACTATCCTGGCGCTGACACTTTGGCGACTTTGAAATACATCGGGTCAACGGGGTATGACTACACCTGGTTTATCCTAGACAGGAGCATAGTTGCCCGGGAATTCGCCCTATCCGGGTCCGAACAGAACCCAGATCTCACGAACAAGAGCATCCTCGAACTCCTCCGGCGCATATTCGGGTGGAACGGAACCATCCCAGTCCAAAACTTCATAAAGCACGGCAAAGACTTCACCGTCCGAGACACGCTCGAAGAACTGGTAGAATCCATGAACGAGCTCGCGGACCCAGACGCGCCCCGGCTCGACGTCAACCAGATCCGAGAAACCATCCAAGTCCGCGACGACCAGATGACGAACCAATACGCTAAGGACGCGCAGGTTCTTGGAATCCACAACGCCCGCAAGTACTGGCCTGAGAGATTGGCCCGGATCGCGAAGCCGCACAAACTCCTCGATCCGTATCACGGTCCTCTGATTGCTGTGAAGATGCATCTGCTCACGCGGAAGACGCTGGGTGGGCTGGAGACTGACTTGTCGGCTCAGGTTCTGCGCCCTGACGGGTCGAGGTACCCGAACTTGTTTTCGGCTGGTGAAGTGGCTGGGTTTGGTGGTGGTGGTGTTCATGGGTATAACGCTCTGGAGGGGACGTTTTTGGGGGGTTGTATCTTTTCTGGGAGGACGGCCGGTCGCGCGATTGCGGATCTCGTTTCGGGGAGTGCCTCGCTGGTGGATCTTTAATGCTGGTATCATGTAAATAAAAGATGACCAATAATAGGTAGTAAATAATAATGTCTTCTGAGTTTTAACTCATCTCTTTTGATGATAAGAAGCCCTCGTTGGAAGCCCTAATCTTATATGATAAGACCGAGATAAGATAAAAGATAAGGTTCTTACTAATCCATCCATGCGACGACAACTGTACCCCGTACTTGACCTCCAATCCTCCATACATACTGCTAACTTCCTACAATGTACAGGGTCAATCCTTCTATATGCAATAAGATACTCTGAATATATAAGTTGGTCTGGAAATTGGGAAAGAACGCGGCGACATGGACCGTCTCCGCCAACTATTCGCCCGCAGAGAACCGTATGAGCCGGTTATCGCCCAGGACGCCGACAACGGCGATGCCGACGACGGATCATCCATGAGGAGTGGGAAGAGCCGAACGGCACATCGCTTCTCTAAATATGAATACTCCATCTTCCTGTTGCTGGGTGTTGCTATGCTCTGGGCGTGGTAAGCCGATTGATTGTCTTCCAAAACACCAATCCCTCTTAAAACCAACAAAAAACATAGGAACATGTTCCTCGCAGCAGCACCATATTTCTCCCAACGCTTCCAATCCAGCAACTGGGCTGCCTCGCATTACCAATCGTCCATCCTCTCCGTATCAACAATCACCAACCTCGCCGCCGTCTTCGTCCTGGCCGAGAAGCAGAAGGACGCCTCGTACCCCCGACGGATCGTCGTGTCTCTGATAATAACCATTGTCGTCTTTGGCCTCCTGACGTTCTCTACGGTGGTTATGAACAATGCTTCCGTGGGGACGTACTTTGTCTTCCTCATGCTTATGGTCTTCGGGGCTAGTTTGGCTACTGGCGTTAATCAGAATGGTGTGTTTGCGTACGTCGCTGGGACTGGGAGGCAGGAGTATACTCAGGCAGTCATGACGGGTCAGGCTGTCGCGGGTGTTTTGCCGTGCGTTGTGCAGATTTTGTCGGTGCTGGCTACCTCGGGACGGGGGGCTGGTGAGGGTGAGGGTGATAGTGATAGTGACAGTGATGGTGGTGGTGGTGGTGGTAGTCAGGTACCAGAGGAATTGTCGTTGTCGGCGTTTATCTACTTCGTTACCGCAACGGCAGTTTCGGGACTTGCTCTACTTGCATTCGTGCATTTGCTGAAACGGGAATCAACCGTGAAATTGCCCGATGAAGACGGACTCTTACATGGACGAGACGAAGAGAGACGTTTCCGTTCTGAGAACGAAGAAGCACACGCCCAAACTCATGACCACCACGACCACGATCACATCCACAAAAAGGTCCCTCTCACAACCCTCTTCCGAAAGCTCCGCTGGCTCTCCCTTTCCATCCTCCTCTGCTTCGCAGTAACAATGGTCTTCCCCGTATTCACCTCCGAAATCACCTCGGTCCACCAACACGACACCCCACAACACCCACTCACCCACCCCACCACCTTCATCCCCCTTGCCTTCCTCCTGTGGAACCTAGGCGACCTCCTCGGTCGTGTACTCGTCGCCATCCCCTCATGCTCCCTATCAGTATCCCCCCATCGACCCAACAGCCACCGGCGTCCTAGATTGGTCTTCATCCTGTCCCTCGCCCGGCTCGTTTTTATCCCGCTGTACCTCCTCTGCAACGTCCGGGACCGCGGGGCGGTGGTTGAAAGTGATCTGTTCTACCTGGTCTTCGTGCAGTTGCTCTTTGGGCTGTCGAATGGGTATCTGGGGAGTTGTGCTATGATGGGCGCTGGGGAGTGGGCTGCTGAGGATGAGAAGGAGGCTGCGGGGGTTTTTATGAGTTTGATGCTTGTTGGTGGGTTGACGGTTGGTAGTTTGGGGAGCTTTTTGATTAGTGGGTTGTGATTGGGTTTCTTTTCTTTTTGGGATATATAAATAATCAATCGCTGGCTGGTTCAAGTATTTTCTGTGTCTAATCTTTATACAAAACACTCCCAAGATTGCGAGCTTGTTTTCAATGCTGTGGCAGATATGGATCGTTTTGATGATGCATTCATCGATGGACATTGAACCGTAGAACAGTCAGTCGTCAACTCCAGAGCAATTAGGGAGTAGAGATTACTGCTCGAACTCTCAGTGACATCAGCCCTTTTCGAGGGCAAGCATGAAGATTCAAAAATAAGAAGAATTCGCACAATAAGAGAGCGATGTGGGCCGAATGCTGACCCTTAGTCCAAAGTATCTCGAGGTACATACCTCCGAGGTGGCTCTTTAAACGTCGACCCTTTTAACCGGCAAAACCCAGAAATGCCCAGGTCTATAAATAGATAGACAGCAATGCCCATGCCACGGACAGGGATACCCACCTCTAAAATTTCCGTATGAATGTGTATGTTGCATGGGATGTCCAAAGTAGTGCAACGCCTCTTGATTTTTTTCTCGAAAATCCCGTCAACTTCACACGCAACCAGCGCTCACATTTCGGACAGCCTAAGGTACTGCACTTCAATAAAACAAATCAACCTGTGTAACATTTGTGTATGTAAAACTTTGTGTTTAAACGCTTAACAGTAGCCTAGAAAAACAAGCAGAATATGCTTACATATAAATTTATTGAGATCTTTTTATAGTGGAATTGGCGAGTTTGCGGGAAATTTGATGTCGCTGCACTACTTTTGGTAAACATGTATCATACAAACTCTCGGCTGTAATGATAAGTGAGAAAAGCGTATTGACCAATAATAATAGACAAAATATACCTTATTTTACAGATGGGTATTCTTGTCCATTCGCATGGGCAACGCTGTCCATCTATTTATAGAGTTGGGCATTTCTGGGTTTTGCCGCCTTTAAACCCACTCGTGCCTGAACCACCTACGCGCCGGCATCTCCATTCAGGACAGCCAAGACGGTGGCGACGAATTCCTCCTTTGACATAGCTGCTCCGTCCTTAAGTGCTTTATAGTGCTCAACCTTGTCCACCTTCTCATCATAGTCCTCCAGTTCGCGCATTTTCTTCGCCACGAATTTCTTAGCCTCTTCTGTATCCTTAATCGCGTTCATTTTCTCATTCCAGTTCTTAGCACCCACACGCTGTCGTAGCTGTATACAAGGAAAGGTAAGCCAGTCAAAAAAGCCACTGGAGAGAAGCATATGAAGCCATATAGCTCCCGAGTCCTCAGACCATTGGACGAGCTTAGAAACCTCCCTCTCGCGATGTTCTGGAATCTTTGCCTCTTCTTCACCCAGAACACGTTTGAACATCGCAAGGTGTTTTAAGTAGCGTCCTGTGATTGCCGGAGGCTCTCCCGCATAGGAATCCCATTCCTCGTTAACTGGCCTATCGAGAAGGAGCCACCAAGGGCCCGAGGCAAACAACTGCGCTGGCCCCGCATAAACCCACTCCAGGTCTACTACTCCGACAATTGTTAGGTCATGCTGACTTTTGACGAGCACGTTTGCAGGGCCAAAGTCGTCACAAATGAGCTTGAACGGGCCTTTGTCGTACTTTTCATTAATCATTTCGGGCATAATGGATTTGAGGATCTTCAGTGACGCGAGATTTGATCCGGCGCATTCGGCAACAACGGCCGAATTGGGCTGGTGTTGAAGTTGCTGTTCGTCTTGCTCGATGAGGTAGCGAAAGTACTCGCCGGTTGTCGTGAAGCCTCGGGTTCGGTCACCTATATAATCATCCTGGTTAGGTGTATGCGTCGACATGCCGGAGCCCTTGATAATAGATAAACCTACCGAAGGTATTCACCCCTCCGTTTTGTATTATATCATTCACTTTCCATGTGAGTGGGCGTATAGGGGCAGAGAACCCCGTCGACGGCGTCGGTAGACTTCCAATACGAGGGAAGTCGATGTTGAAGAGCTGTAACATAAAGTTGGCCATCTGTCTATAAATAGACTCGATGTCGCAGTCCGGAATTTCTTCCTTCAGCAGTCTTGATCCCGCTCCAAGAAACAGATCTTTTAGACAAACACCGTCTATGTATTTCATCAGAATGAATGGTCCTAGGCCAAGCGGGTTGGTCTCAGCAAGGCCCCAGGCGTGGACTTCTGGAACGGGTATAGTTGTCTTCTTCCGGATTAAATCAAGAGCTTCCATTTCCATAACGACCTTCTCGTCGGCGTATTTGGAGGAAACACTACTGATGCGAGGTAAGCGGAGCAACAAAGCAATTCCACTGCTGTTAGAAGTGATTTTTTGGCAAACGTTATATGAGCCGTTCATGAAATTGCCATCGAGACGCCAGGAGTCCTGCCCTGGGAGCAAGGGTGTAAGCCAGTCGCTAAGTCTCCCGTTGTTGCAAACCTCGTTGATCTTGTCAACCCAGATATCCTCTTCAGTTTTTTGAAGAGCGTCTAGGCACTTATGATAGTCCATTATGATAGCACGAGGTTTGGAGTCAGACAAACCTGACGAGATAAGACTTGCGTGAAACTTCTGAGAGTTGTAGCAATCACGAAGTTATAAGTTACAACCGAGGGTAGACGTTTTCATTTTATCGTGAAAGAGCGGCAACGTAAGCGCTGTCTTAAGCGCTGCTGGGAGCCTGAGTATGCAGATCAGCGTCAGCATGCTCAGACCACGCAAGGGTTAAGTTACGCACAGGTACGGAGTACTATGCTCTAGTCCTCACTCCTCAGTACAGTAAACTATGGGAATGTCTAAAATGACCACCCGCGCTTGCTATTCTGCCTACCCTGGTTTTTCTACAAAAAAAAAAAAAAAAAAAAAAAAAAAAAAATTCCCGGAATCCCTACCCCAAGCACCTAACCCTAACCAACCTAGCCCTAGCCCTAGAACCATACCCAATGATAATTCGTCGAATTGAAGAGAGTGGGTCTATCAATATGTATACCTATATACATATAGGCTTATGTGTGATAGGACTTAGGTAGTCTACCGTATCTACTGTAGCCCGTAAATAGTAATTTTCTGTCAATTGACTGCATCAGAATAGTAGCGTGGAGAAAAGATCGTATGATAGTGTTAAACATAAATATTAAAAGACAAAACGTCAAAACAATATTATCAAAAGAATGTGTGAAGCAACCAATACAGGCGAAGTAGGGTTAAAAGACGGCGCTAACAGAATAATACCCTAAAACAAAGACCAACGCAAACGACGGCCACATACAATAATGTGTGCAAGTGCCATTTCCGTACTTCTAACTTTCAGCAAGACGTGCGCTCTACTTCCCCTTCAACGAGGTGTCTCTTCAAACCGCGGCAGCGCCGGACGAATAGAAAACTTGGTTTGGAAAGTAGGTTGGAGCTGAAGGTACTCTAGCCGCTCTGCTTCTGTTGATCATCGTCAGCGACAACGTCATTTTAATACTCATGCCGGAGGCGACGCATTTGACAACCTTGTCCTCTGTAGACGTTTGCTCTCTGGCAAGCCTTTCCACACGAAGTGCTTCCCGTTTTGCTTTGGAAGACATTGCGGCTTCCACCATTCGCCTGATTGTAGCGCCGTCTGTGTTGCTGATGCCAGCAGTAACGGCCTTGCGGTTTTCGTCCTTTCCGTCTGGCATGATGGCAACGAGATGCTGAATAGGTTGGACTTGTCGTTAAGTGATTGCACGAGTGAGCAGGCAGTTGGTTGTCCTTCAAATGGCCGATACACTTGATGTTTGGAGATAGCAAAAAAGCCTTGAAGAAGAGAAGTTGTTTAGAAAGAAAACGACGACCGGTCTTTTAGGGACTTCAATTTATAACCCATCATACAGATGACGGAAAGAAGTCGGGCGGAGGAGGACAATCAATTCAATGCACGCTCTGGCCTCATTCACTCCGAGCTCGTATTGCCGTGGCCACTCTCAACATGTATGTATGTACATTATCTGATTCAACCTGCATATGCATCCATTGGGCATGGACCGCTCCAGCGTCAGAAATGACCTGATGCTTACGGCGTAGACTGTACTAGCAATCCAACTAGGGAACGGGGTATCATACTTGCACGCTTTTTGCAGCAATCAAACGAAATTACATGCCACAGGCCACACTTATGGCGAGAGTTGCGTTGTGTATGAGCAGAGCAGACAGGGATAGAGCAACGCGAGTACGACGGAATGCCTGTACGACAAACTAGAAAGGATTAGAAGGAATAAGAGGTAATGTCATTTAGAGGTTGCCTCAATATCAGAGCTAACCGATGGATGTTAAAATTCGGCCAATCAGTACTGTTAGTGTCGCGAAACTGTACACAGTAGTGTAGTAATATCAGCCATGTATACTGGGTTCGTCGTAGGTTAATGACATCCAATCGATTCCGGCTTCTACCCTGGTTCAGCGGCCTGCATAAGGTTGAGCGTGCGAGCGGTCTCCGAGCGGCTGTGACTCACGACTCTGAGTCACGCGAACCAACTTTCCTGTCAACCTTTATATCACTCGGGTCGTGGCGCAGATCTATGGTGAAGGCTATGAAGACCTCTCGTGGCGAACGCGAGAAGTTAGGGCTTGCACCTGATTGGGCTGCTTTCCTTATGCTAAGAAAATACCTTGATACAGCAATTGTCTAAATGAACTGTTCGTTGAGTGTCAGCTTTGCTGTTTTCGAGCTTTCTGAGAATTAGTTCAGCCATAAAAATGAAGTGGGATTACATGGACTTACCAAAACACTCTGTGTTTGAACAGCACAGAGAGTCCAGACCCTATAATATCCATCCATAATGTGATTGAAATGACTCGCCAGTGCACTAAGACTGTGCTTGCAGACCGTCCCATGAACAGTCGCGGTATTCTCTGTTGTATCTCTTTGAGAACTACTCAATAAAATTGAGTTCCGAGAAAATATTGGGAAGGGAGATACACCTGTGACTCAGAGATCCAGCCAATTGCTTGATTCACGGATAATATGCTTTATAGAGAGACTCAATCTACGAGCCTAGCAGCACACCTTCATGCAACGAATTCTGTCGGCTGAACGCCTTCCTTGACACCTGGCCTTGAGCGACGCGTCAAAGGGGGTAAGCCGCGCTCTTCTAACACGAGCTGTATGCACTTTGGCTTTCCGTATCCATCGTACATCTTCTGCGCGATATTCTCATGGTCGCCTGTATCATTTGCGCGGTTATAACATCCGTCTTGAATTAAGCTATGCTTTTTCCTTGCGTTCAAACCATCCTCTCCCCCAGACCATTCGGGCGGTCCGGAAAGCATCAGGAGCATATACGGAGTATCCATGGCCTTGTGATCAGGATCATGTTTCGAAGGCTTGGACGGCAAATGGTATGGGCTGCAGGATGTTATTGAAGGCCCAATCGCATTATGGCCTTCCTAACGACAGCCTAACTTGCATCCTTGAGCCAGCTGACGACGTTGCAGATGGAATCAGACCAACGAAAGTCTCTATTGCTCATTGGGCTTGACTTATGCCGTTCTTCGTAATCCCACGATCAGTTCTCCAAGCATCGGGTGCATATACGGAGTACCCATAGCCATCAAAACGGCCTCGTGATTAGAGATATGCTTCAAAGTCTTGAATGGCAAATAGTGCTCGTTGTAGGATGTTATTGAAGGCCCAATTGCCACTGCACCCTTTCCTAACCATAACTAAACCTGCATCTTCGAGCCAGCTGACGGTAATATAGATGCAAACAGACCCACGAAGGCTTCGTTCATGGCTCAATGGACTTTACTTATGCCGTTTTCTGTAATCCCACCATAAGATTTTCCCATCGTTCCCATGAAAAGCACATGTGTCGTTCTTCCGTTTTAGGTCGCTCTTGATAACATGCTCGGTTGGTGACTGCCATTCAACAAAATGAAGTCGAAGGAATCTCAATCACAACTAGAAGCCTCAGATATCCTCAAGCTTTTAGTCAATCAGTCACGCTGCGTTAAGTGGAGCTCTATGATAGAAACTCTTGTGGTGGTGGGCGAACAAAATGAAAAGATATTCCGCTCGAAGACGTTAGAACTAAATTAGGACTCAGGCCCACACTACATAGCCCTAGTCCATAGTTTAGCCCTAAGCTGTGGGCCTATGATAGCCCACGAGTCCTACCGCCTTGGCGGTGGGGTTTTCTTTATAGAAACATCAATTATTGCGCGTTATGAGTATATACTGCCGGGCGGGAGGCCTGAGATCCTGAGGCAAGAAGACAATATCAACCATCACTCCTCCGTACACACCACCACAGAACGATCGGTATTTTCCGTCTGAGATTCTGAGATAACTATTTTCATGCATCTTGGATTCTTGAATAGAAAGGAAATATTAAGAGACCCAGGTACGGAAATACCGGCTATTCCACGATCAACGATTGAACATTCGGAAGAAGTCAGAACTCAGAATGCCTCCCACTCTTCCCGACGACATCCTGCTTCTCATCTGTGACGCGCTCGAAGACAGGGAGGACAAATTAAAACTTCTCCTTCTCAATCATGATTTATACGATTTCTTCCTTCCAGTGATTTACTCAAATCTTAAATTCACCGTCAGATATACTCAAGTCCCCTATCTCGTGAATTCGATTCGGCGGAATCCGAGAATAGGCAATGTCATCCGAGAACTGCATCTACCGCTTGATGAATCCTATGAATCAGTTGGGGAAGACGACATCTACGACCCTAGACCATTTAGGGATACCCTGGAACAAGTGACTGATACCGAAGGACAACTATCATTATGGATGAATGGTATGAACGAGGGATACTGGTGCCCCTGGGTAGCATTACTATTTATGTCACTGGCGAATGTGGAGAAATTGGTGATTTCTTATGAAAAGAAATTCGCAAACATTTTAATCTGGATGTTATCTAAGATAGCTGCCAAACATCGTCCATTTGACGGGGATACAGTCGCGCCCCTCCAGCGGCTGGAAGATGTGACGCTCGTAGTCGACGGGCTCCGAAGGAGGTCTAAAGCGTACTTACCAGCGCGAGGCTTTTTGCCGTTCTTCAAATTGCCAGCCATGCGGGCTTTTCGCGCAGAAGGGCTGTACGACAGCAAGTTGGACTGTGATGTGATTTACGGAGACGATAATCCATTCACCCCCATATCCCCAATGCCGCAGCCGAAAAGCTCAAGCGTACGAGAAATTCGTCTCGGTCGGCTCTGCCACAGCAACAGGGGGATGTCCGATTACATTACTTCTTGCGCGAATCTTGAGATTTTCGAATACCAACACTACAGCACTGAAGCGAGCTTGGATAGCTTCTATCCAGAATCTTTTCACAATGCACTCTCCACACAGAAGCATAGTCTCCAGGTATTACACTTGAACAACCGCGGCGACCAAGAACCCTACATCCCTAGCAACGAACCTGAAGATCAACCCCATTGGCTTGGGTCTCTGGCGGGCTTTACCAAACTACGGGAACTTCGCATACCCTGCGACAACCTCTTTAACAGGCCCGAAGACGATGAAGGCTCAATGATTCTCCTCCAGGACAGCATGCCGTCAAGCTTAGAGTATCTCTACATTGGCAATATTCTCCGTTACTCGCTTGGTTTCCTTGCTTATAATCTTGAAAGCGTGCATACTCAGCGTTTGGAGAGGTCCGGGTTTCCAGCGCTGAAGAAAATCGACTTCGAGATGGATCAGAGACTGTTGATGCCTGGAGAAGTTACACTTAACGTTCATTGCTCTGATGGGGTGGCGAGCATGAACCTGAAAGAGATGTTGTTGTCGCTAATGCTTGGGCTTAAACAGGAGGGGATTAAAATAGAAATCGACTATGGAAGGCATGGGATTTGAGAAATTTTAAGTATGGGATTGACTGTAACTTCTGAGAATGCCGCGATACAGCGTTACGCGTTTGGATATCAGAAGGTGAAGAAATGGGCACGCATCACATCCAGGTGAGCTTCGATTGCCAGCAATTGACTGTCCATCACTCTTGCTGTGCTTTGGACATTCACTTCGCTGTTTTTTCTGCTCTCCCGAATAAAATCCCGTCGCGCCTAACTTCTCTTAGAACCGTTTCGCCCAGCGTTGAATGAGATTCAAGTATGAACTTAACAGACCCAAGTCGCCATCTACAGATGACAGCCGCTTGCAGACCGTCCCCTGAAAAACCGTACTGGTCCCGGGTGCATGAATCTCTTCGGAGCGTTCCGAATATTGGTTCGTTCAGAGTGGAAATTGGGAAGGGATAATACGTCATACTTGTAACAGCCCTAATTGTGGGTCTGATCCTAAATTTAGAACAAAAATAGACGAGTCATTTGACGGTCAGATACCTACCTAAAAAGGCTAACGCGTGCCTGAACGGGCTTCATAAACAAAAGCAAAACCAGTCCTCCGTACATCAGCACATCGTGAGCTACCTGCGCTAATGCGCTTTAACTGCACTATTTTCATGCATATTGAGTAGAAAGAAAATTTGAGAATTTGAGAGACCTTTGCTGACCGCGAAGTAGTACAGAAATACCGGCTAATCCACCATCAGCGATTGAATATTTGGAAGAAGTCAGGACTCATAACTCTTCCCGACGACATCCTGCTTCTCGTCTGTGACGTCCTCGAAGACACGGAGGACAAATAAAGGCTTCTCCTTCTCAAACATGATCATACGGTTCTTTCCTTCCACGCCGTCAAGAGAAAGAGCCGGAAGGCCTCGTACCTGTTGCTTGATTCCTTTTTGCCCAAGAGGTTATGGATTTGGCTATTCACTAATAACCGCTGACCCTTCTAGCCTGCACGGATGAGGGGACAATACCAACTATATATTGGATGCGTATGCAGGTTGAATCAGGTCATGTACATACATGGATGTTGGGAGTGGCCACGGCAGTACGAGTTCAGAGAGAATGAAGCCAGAGCGTGCATTGAATTGCTCCGTTTGACTTCTTTCCATCATCTGTATGATGTGTTGTGAATTGAGAGTCTCTCCAAGGCCGGTCGTCGCTTCCCTTCTAGACGACTTCTTTCCTACAAGGCTTTTATTGCTATCTCCAAACGCCAAGTGTATTGGCCCTTTGAAGAATAACCAACTGCCTCCTCACTCCTGCGGTCACTTAACGACGTGTCGAATTTAGTCAGCCTTCCGTTGCAATAATGCCAGACGAAAAAGACGAAAACCGCAAGGCCGTTACTGCTGGTATCAGCAGCACCGACGGCGATGCAATCAGGCGAATGGTGGAAGCCGGAGAGTCCTCCAGAAGAATGCGGGAACTAAACTATCATGCGAAACCCGCCGCAGAAGACAAAAAGGTGCTCTCCGATATAAAGGAGGAAAAAGAGGGAAAGGAGGAAGAAAAGGTTGACGCACCGCCAATGGTACTATCTAGACAACTAACGTTGCTTTCGCTGACGACGATCAGCAGAAGGAAAGCGGTTAAAGGACCTTCAGCTCCGATTACTTTCCCCAACCAAGTCTTCGATTCATCCGGCGGCCTGAAGGGACTCTCATTGAAGGGGAACCAGAGTGCACGTCTTGCTGAAGGTCAGAAGGACGGAAACAACGGGAGTTAGTGTTATGTACATGCCGCACTTCGTTATTATTGTATGTGGCTGTCATTCACGTTGCTCTTCGTTTAGGGTTTCCAGCCTGTTAACATCGTTCTTTAGGCAGCCCTTCTTTATGTGTTTATGCTTCAAACGTTCTTTTGATGGTTTTCGCTTTTCCTTCCTTCAGCAATAATAATATAAATATTCCTTGGCCGTTTGGCTGCAAAAGCGATGCATAGATGAGACGTGAAGAGGTATCAATATCTGATACATACAACGTATTTATAATGAGGAATCGTTGGCAAACCACTTTATTAGATTATCATAATGCGCCGTCCGGCACGAGCTTAATAACAACAATCATCATCCTTCCAGCCTGTCAACAATCGACTATATGTCTCCATTCAGGACAGCCCAAACGGTGGCAAGGAAATCCTCCTTTGTCATGGCCGCACTGTCCTTAAGTGCCTTATAGCGCTTTACCTTGTTCACTTTCTCATCATAGTCCTCCAGTTCGCGCATTTTCTTCGCCACGAGACTCTTCGCCTCTTCCGTATCCTTGAATTTGATTATCTGCTTCTTCCAATCCGTAGCACCTACGTGCTGTAGTAGCTGCATACAAGGAAAGGTAAGCCAGTCAAAAAAACCACTGGAAAGCAGCATATGAAGCCATATAGCTCCCGAGTTCTCAGACCATTGAACGAGTCTAGAGACCTCTCTCTCATGGTGCTCTGGCATCTTCGCCTCTTCTTCACCCAGAACGCGTTTGAACATCTCAAGATGCTTAAAGTAGCGGTCTGTAACTGCGGGAGGCTCTCCCATCTTAAAATCCCAATCCTCATTGATTGGCCGGTCGAGAAGGAGCCACCAAGGCCCCGAGGCAAACAGTTGGGCTGGTCCCGCATAAACCCATTCCAAATCCACTACTCCGACAATTGTCAAATCATCCTGACTTTTGACGAGCACGTTTGCGGGGCCGAAGTCGTCGCAGATGAGTTTGAACGGGCCTTGCTCATATTTCTCGTATATCATCTCTGGTATCTTGGATTTGATGATCTTCAGTGACATGGACCTCGATTCGACTTTCTCTTTGACGGTGGCTGAATTGGGCTGATGTTGAAGTTGCTGTTCATCTTGCTCGACGAGATAGCGAAAGTACTCCATGGTTGAGGTAAAACCCCGGGTTCGGTCGCCTGTATAATTTGTTTGGTTAGAAGGGGGTATCTATCGGGGCCGTTAAGGATAGGTAACCTACCAAAGGTATTCACCCCTCCATTGTGTTCTATATCATTCACTTTCCATGTGAGAGGGCGTATAGGAGCAGGATACCCCGTCGCCGGTGTTGGTAAGCTTCCAATATGGGGGAAGTCGATGTTGAAGAGCTGTAACATAAAGTTGGCCATCTGTCTATAAATAGACTCAACATCGCAATCCGGAATTCCTTCCTTGAGCAGCCTCGACCCCTTCTCAAGGAATATCTTTTTCAGACAAACGCCTTCTATATATTCCATTAAAATGAACGGGCCTAGACCGAGTGGGTTGCTCTCAGCAGGACCCCAGGCGTGAACTTCTGGAACGGGTATAGATGTCTTCTTCCGGATCAAATCAAGAGCCTCGACTTCCATAGCGACTTTCTCATCGGCGAATTTGGAGGAGACATTGCTAACACGAGGCAATCGGAGCAGTAAAGAGATTCCATTGCTGGAGACGATCTTCTGGCAGACGTTATATGAGCCGTTCATGAAGTTACCATCGAGACGCCAGGAGTCTTGCCCTGGGAGCAAGGGAGTAAGCCAGTCGCTAAGGCTCCCGTCTGCAAAAGCCTCGTTGATCTTTTCAACCCAGATATCTTCTTCAGTTGCATGGAGAGCATCCAGGCATTCATGATAGTCCATCACGACAGCGAAAGGTTCGGATCTTGACGAACCCGGGAAAATGAGGCGAAATAAGACTTATAGGGAGACTCCGAGAATTGTAGCAAATTAACAACCACCAAGTTACAAGTCGAGAGGAGACAGACGTTTTTTTTTCGCAAACTGTATAGATTAGTGTCACGTTACCAATTTGACGCTGGTAGTACGTCGACGACTTGACGACTATAGGTTGCCTGACGATGCCACCACGTCGACGACTCTGGCATGGCCATACATTTCTCTCTTTTTCTCTTATTAGAGTCTTAACTAGTTAGCATTTACCAATGTTACTACCTCCCGTTGTTTCCTGTGCCTTTCTGCTCCTCGTCGCGTGGTTACGCGACAGTTAGTATGCAGATCAGCATCCAGCATGCACAAACCACGAGTATGGTACTCCGTATATAAGCTTTCATGCTTGTTTCTTTCTTTGTTTCGTGTCTAGGACAAATTTTTACTCGGCAACTGCCGCGACTCTGCTTGGCTCCCTCCGTAGATGATATGTAGTACTTCTCGGACCAGATCATAACTCCACCAACGGCATATAATCCAAAGGGGCGCGTAGCAAAGAGGGGCGTGTAAATGGCCATAAAACAGCCTTCTAAGTTCTGAGCAACGTGGAGTTCTTCGTTTTTCCCGACAGGGGCTGGGTGTTGAGATATAAGTTGGGTTTTTTCCGAGTAACGTCGCCCTTGCGCATAAAGACCCATAAGCACCTTATACATGCATAACACCGTGTATAAAGCCTAAAATGGTTTAGCGTACCTGTCTATGTAACAGCCCTAATTGTGGCCCTGAGCCTAAATTTAGAACAAATATTGACGAGTCATACATACCGCCTTCAATGGCAGTCTCACCGTAGACATTTTGACGGACAAACACCGTACTTAACGCGTTACGCGTGCCTGTCTGGGGTTTCATAAACAAACCACTCCTCCGTACATCAGCATGCCGAGAGGTCCTGCGCTTTACCTGCACATTTTCGGTGTATCATTGAAAGGAAAGAAAATTATCGAGGGACATTTTCTGACCGCGAAATAGTACGGAAATACCGGCTCGTCCACCCTCATCAGCGATTCCGAAATAGTCAGAACTCAGAATGCCTACCACACTCTCCGATGATATTCTGTTTCTCATCTGTGATGCCCTCGATGACACAAAGGACAAACTAAAGTTCTTGCTTCTCAATCGCAGCTTATACGATTTCTTCCTCCCAGCACTATACCCAAATCTTAAGTTCACTGTTAGAAGAAGACAAGTCTCCTCTTTTGCGAATTCGATCCGACAAAATCCGAAGTTACGCAATGCCATCCGAGAACTGCATTTACCACTTGATCAATCCTACGAAGAGGTTCAGGATGACGATATCTACGACGTTGAACTGTTCGATGATACCTTGAAGCAAGCAACCGAGAATTCAGGACAGTATTATTTTTGGCATGACGATTTGGTCGAGGGATCCTGGGATGCCTGGGTAGCGCTACTATTCTTGTCGTTGGAGAATGTGGAGAGATTGGTGATGGCCTACGAGGCGTATTCAGTTTACATGACTTGGATGTTGTCGAAGATAGCTGCCAAACATCATCCATTTGACACGCGCACAGTCGTGACACCTTTCCAACGGCTGGAAGATGTAACGATTATAATCCAAAAAGGGTCTTTAAAGGGAGATGCAGCGTGCCAATACCCATCGTGGGAGTTTTTACCGTTCTTCAAATTACCGGCCATGCGTGTTTTCCGCGCAGAAGGGGTGTATGACAAGCGGGTGAGTGATAGTGCAATTTACGACGATGATGAGGATCCATTCTCGCTTGTATCTCTCAAACCGCAGCCGAAAAGCTCAAGCGTGCGAGAGATCCATCTCGGCGACTTCTGCAACGGCCGCCTGGGTATGTTCGATTACATTACCTCTTGCGCGAATCTTGAGGTCTTCGAATACCAGCACTTCAACGGTGATAGGTTAGAAGCCTTCAGTCCACTTCGCTTTCAGAATGCGCTCGCCACACAGAGGCATAGTCTCAAGGTGTTACACTTAAACGATCGCGGCGATCAACAACCCTACGAATACGGCTACTATGATGAACTTCAAGCCGACGAATGGTTTGGGTCTATGACAAACTTCACCCAACTACGGGAACTCCGCATGCCCGGCGACAACCTCTTTCACATGCCGGGAGATCCCACGATTGTAACGGTTTACCTCAAGGACATCATTCCGCCGAGCCTAGAATATCTCTACATAAGCAACGTTTCCGTTCACTCGTTTAGTTTCCTCGTGCTAAACCTAAGCAGCATTCTTAATCAGCGTATTCGGAAGCACGAGTTTCAGGCGCTGAAGAAAGTCGGCGTCGAGTTGGACTTGGTGATGCTGTTGCCCGACGAACTTGTGTATAATTGGGAAGGTCCTAACGGGATGATGAGTATGAAAATGAAAGATTTGGTGATGATGAAAATTGTTCAACTGCAGAAGGAAGGGATTGAAACTGAGTGTGTTTTCCTTTGATGGAAGGCATGCATGGGATTTTGTGAAGAATTTGGAGATTTGGATTGTTCATAGCTTCCGGTAATATATCGGGGAAGGATGGCTATACCTTGCCGACGTCGTCAGCATGGTCTCAAATGTCATTGACGAGACACGTCGTTCTTTTGTATAGGGACTCACGAACCGCCCATGAGAGATTTGAGGAAGCGAGTGTCTCCAATGCCTTTTGTTTCTGATAGATATCCGCGAGTCTTTCGAAGGTCTTCTTGGTCCCACTCGTCCTGTTCTCATTTTCACTCACCACGTCCTTCCGATATACCTCGAAGTTGTCAACATCACCGAGATGAAGTACATCTCCCGAATAGAACCCCTGCTTGAAGGGATAGGCGAGGTCACCAAATTTCTCAATTTGCTGCAGAACCAGCTATTTCCTTCATTGGTCCGCTTCTTTCCAAACAGAATTCTCCTGCCTTGAGAATGAAACTGGCTCTACACTGACAAGGAGTACGCTCCATTTTCGACTTATTCCGAGGAATGTACAGTATGAAGGGAGATGGCCATTTATGGGAAGAGTCCCGGCTACAGCAGTATGTACTCGTATCTCCGCACTGTTGGACATCTGAAATTTTACTTTCCAGCGAAATCTGTTGGCATCCCAAATCAACCATAGTTGTCCTCAGCAAGTCAACGGCTCTCGTAGTTCGCAAATCGGTTCCCCTTCGCGTCGTTTGTTCCGGAACTTGTACATCTCCGGCTCGCGGGAGTCACTATACGTATGTAGGTTCATCAATTACCGGCTATATGGAACATTGTCGCCGTGCATTCTCTCGCTCTGGTAGCCTGGTACCCGTTTGGTACATGTACCTTTTTCGAAGTGTCCTGGGATTCTGTAGAGTTTAGAGTGGCCTTTGGAGGAAGTTTACGTCATATCGGTAGCAGCCCTAAATGTGGGTCTAACCTAAATTTAGAATTGTTAGATGGGCCAATCCTATTACATACATCGCTGAGGCGGCGAAAGTTTATCGAGAATACGGAGTTACGTCGGAGTATCACGTAACGCGCGCAACGCGTGCCTGGAGGCTGGAGCTTCATAAATGACAACACTACATACATACACTGCAGGCTTTTTGCAGTCTTTTTGGGTCTTTTTGGTGCGTAAATTATGAGAAAAAGAATTGGGAAGTCCTCACTGACTGTGATATGTCACATACCTAGTGCAATACCGCATCATCCGCTTTCTTCGACATCCAGAAGAGGTGAACTGATTGGAGAATGCCTCCCACTCTCCCCGACGACATTTTGTTTCTCATCTGTGACGCCCTCGATGACGCGAAGGACAAACTAAAATTTCTTCTCCTCGATCGACATTTATACGATTCCTTCCTCCCAGCGGTCTACTCAAATCTCAAATTTACTGTCAAAAGAAGGCAAGTTTCTTCTTTTGTGAATTCGATTCGACGAAATCCGAAGATAGGAAATGCCATCCGAGAACTGCATTTACCACTAGATGAATCGCGTTGGGAAATCGTTGAAGATGGCGATATCTGCGACGCTAAACTGTTCATTGGTGCCCTGGAACAGTCGACTGAGAACGAAAACCAAGTCGGAATATGGCTTCATGATTTGCAACATGGATGTTGGGACGCTTGGCTGGCGTTACTATTCTTATCATTGGTGAACGTGGAGAAATTGGTGATGGCTTACGAAGCAGACACAGCGTATGTAGTTTGGATGCTGTCTAAGATAGCTGCCAAACACCATCCATTTGACAAGGATACAGTCGCGACACCCTTTCAACGACTAAAAGATGTGACACTCCTAGTTGGTGGTTATCGGCCTGGGGATGCAGTGTGCTCTAACTCAGCATCGGAATTTTTATCATTCTTCAAGTTCCCTGCCATGCGGGTTTTTCGTGCGGAAGGGTTGCACGAAGACGACCTAGATCAAGAGGACATTAACCATTATAAACCGTTCATTCCCATATTCCAGAAGCCGCAGCCGAAGAGCTCAGGCGTGCGAGAAATTCGTCTCAATTATTTTTGCAACGGCAGCAAGGGTATGTCCGATTACATTACCTCTTGCGCGAATCTTGAGATTTTTCGAATACGATCACTTCAGCGGAGACAACTTGGAACCATTTCTTCCACATCGCTTCCACGATACGCTCTCTACACAAAAGCATAGTCTCCGGGTATTGTACTTACAACAGAGCAGCGAAATGGACCCCTACGATTTTGACCCCATGGATTTCCAATCCGATCTATGGTTTGGGTCTATGGCGAGTTTCACCCAACTACGGGAACTCGACATGCCTTGCGAGAACCTCCTTCACTGGCCCGAAGGCTCCATGGATGAAGCGGTCTACCTCAAAGACAGCATTCCGTCGAGCCTAGAATATCTCTACATTGGCAACGTTCCTCGTCCATTATTTACTCTCCTCATACTTAACATAAACAGCGTGCTTACTCGGCGACGTGAGAACTCCGAGTTTCAGGCGCTAAAGAAAGTCAGCCTCGAGTTTAATATTGCGCCGTTTATATCCGAAGAATCTGGGCTTGAGTTGGAGGACCCTGATGAAATGGTGAGTTTGAGGAATTTGCTATGGGCACAAATGGCTGGGCTTGAAGAGCAAGGGATTGAGACTGAGTATTTATAATTTTGATGGAATGCACGACATTTGACAAGTTTGGAGATTGGAAACGATCTTTTGCTAGACGGTATACGGGCCGTCTATAAAGCTGTCATCGAGACGCTAGAATATTTGCCCTGGGAGCAAGGTTGTGATTCAGGCGCCAATACTACCGTCTCTGCACCTTCGTTGATTTGTCAGTCCAGACATTGATCTTCAGTTTTATGGAGAGCATCCAGGCATGTATGACAGTCTTTCGCAACAGCACAATGCCTGGAATTGGACGAACCTGACGAGAAACGACTTGCGTGAGAGGCCAAGAATTGTAGCAAGTTAGCAACCACCAGGTTACAGCCGAGTGGATGATTGGTAGATTGCTGTTGGCAATTCTACCTACTGAGAAACGATGTTCTTGCCGGGCCCGCCTGCGGCTGTATGCCACCCTGCCGCAGTATAGGCTGCTATGAGCATCACTTTGGGGATATCATACCTCGGTTCGCGTGTCGCTGTCTGCCAGTGCCTGAAGCTTCATACCTTCATTGTTCAAAACAATTAACAACAACAACCAGGCAGTCCATACACTACGGTGCATCTTACATTCTTACTACTCCGTGGACCGTACATACATCGCTTGCTTTTTGCATGGCGGCGCAGCTCTTGATGCGTAGTATTACATTCTTGAACGGATGGTTTGAGAAAGAGTTAACTTAGAGTCTAAAGACTGGAGAAACCTCAGCGACTGATACTTGTACCTGCTATCGGCAGGCCTTTTCTCACGTCTAGACCGTCACCTCCTTTTGCTAACGGTTGCTTCTTCTGCGTCCTTTTGTCAACTAGGGCTATCCTCATAATCTCGGACATACGTCGTGACCTCTACCGTAACCGACAGAAAGATGATAACCTCCACTAGACAACAAATTTAGTTCCGTGCAATAGGATTGGCAGTCTCCAACAGAGTAAAGGAGTCGACAGGGCTTAGATCTGATGCACCAATTACCTGGACATCTCGGTACTTATTAGAAAACAAGACGTGGTAGAGGTGTCCCCGGTACTCTAGAAAAGAAGTTAGAACAGCTGAAAATAGGGGGAAAGGGGAGGGAGTATTACTTGGATGCGGTTTCAGTGGTGGCGGAGTTGTGAAGTCTAGAACGATGTACCATTCCAGATCCCCTGTTTGTATCATACTGAAATACCTACTGTCCGCCTGGTTCAAATCTTTCCATGTGTTTCACTAAGCGATCACGATTTCTTCAATAGACCTCCAAGCCCCAATTTTTTCCGAGCGACGAAGAAGTCAATCGCGCCGCCTTTGCTGCCTGCCTTGATAACGAACTCAGGAGATATAACAACGTGACCATGCAGAATAGTGAAAAGGCAGCGGTAGAGCTCCTTCTGGTATTGGTCCTCAAAAGGTGACGAATTGCCTGCCAATGATCGCGGTGCATCTGATAACTGATCGGGTTGAAATTGCCTAACGACATCAATTGCCAATTGGAGAGGCGTGTCATAGTTGATTTTGTCGTCACGAACTATCTTTGCGAAAAGAAAATGGCAATACCTAAATCCGTGCTGTTAGTAAGCGATATAGAGTAACAGCCACACGTATGTAGTAAGGCATGCACCTACCAACGGTGAATCTGGCTCGCGAATACTAGCGTGTATCATTGTGTGAGCTTTCTGCATGGAGCCGCCCGTTACGCCAAGCATTCTTAAGAGCCTGGTTGACTTCTTCGTCCTCAGTCCGAATCCCAGACTCATAGATCCCATCGCTAGCAATAGCCATTTTGAAGACCTGTCGAATCGGGTATTCCACAGTTAGGGCTCCAGCACTCGCCCTCACTGGCTACTCTACCGAGCCCTCGTTCACTGCGTATATATAGCACACTTCTCCTGTACATAGTCCGAATACCATTCCGCTATTCCCTCTTTCAAGTGCTCTCATCTTCCGTCCTCGTCTCACTTTCGTCTTCTCACAAGACCGTAGCTGTAGCGCTATGCTGTAGGACTTGCGTAGGAGGTAGGCCTCTAGTAAGCGAGTTATCTCTGATATGGGCGAAGAACTTCTGGGGTTGACTGAATAAGACCCTGCTTACTATCAGCCAACCGAGAGCGAACCCGTTGCGCAAATGGTTGTGGAGTTCCTATTATATAAGGTTAGTATTGGAGAGTCAATCAAAACTGGTTGACGTCTGGACTCTGAAGTACAAGGCAATGCTTACCGGTTCACGTAGTAAGACACGTATCAAGCAAGTAAGAAGTCCTACGTGTCCATTGCTGCACGCGAAAAGTTTTTCTTGAGGTCTGGGCTGAGGCAATGAGACGCCAGCATAGTGGATGAAGCGTATCGCGTTACGACATCCACTGCTTCGTTCTCATCAAGTAGCAGGCCAACGGGCTTCCAAGGCGAATCCGATACTGAACTGCTGCCTTCGAGAAACTCGTCTTGGCGCAGCGAGGTTTGTTGTGCAGGGGCGAAGGTCATCGGGGTGTTCATACGCTCTCCTTCGCCATATTCCACAAACCCCCTGTTAGGGGATCCGTACGACGTGAAAAGTACAATGCGAGGCTCAAATTCAGGTTCGACACCCTTGAACAGGTCAGTCCAAAATTCGTCGTCCCAGTACGAACTTTGTGCTTCGTCTAGAAGCAGGTAAGCTCGATTGGTAATCCAGTCCAGGCCGCGGACGCCTGTCTGTGATTTTAGGTACCAGTTCCAGCCACCTGCGCCGAGCACCTTTTCCTTGTTCCAGCCAGTAAAAGCGTAGATGGGTGTCGTTCGGCCATACAGTTCAAGCAATTTATTGGCCATGAGACGCATCACCGTGTTCACAGCTTCTAACCATGTCCGTCTTTACAAGTGCGTTCCGCTTCCTTGGCTCGCAGCTTAAGCATTCCGTCCTTCTGAGTTGATGCATAGCACCGCCATGAACAAGTCTCCTCGGCGCAGACACATGTGGCTCGGTGCTTGTCCTTCGTCGGCGTCCGATACGTGAACTTGGCTGCTACAGCCCAGTTGTGTAGTAACAACCGTATCGAGTTTCAATCGCCGTGCTCTGTCACTAGTGTGGGTTGACTGAAACTCTGAATGGCGCTCATGTCGTATCGTTGGAGTAATCGATAATTAAGCTCAGGAGTCAGAAATCAAACAGTAGTAACTGGTAAGGGCGAGATTGCAGGCGTGAAGTCGAAGGAAAGGATTCTGAGCGATGAATCCGATGGTAAGAGTTTTCAACCGTCAATGCCTATTAATACTCCGTATGGAGTATCGCTTTCACGACGCTCTCTCCACACAGAAGCATAGTCTCCAGGTATTGCACTTGAACGACCGCGGCCAACAACAATTGTACGAACATAGTCCCTATGATGAATTCCAACCCGAACCATTGTGGTTTGGGTCTATGGCGGAGTTTACCAAAATACGGGAACTCCGTATGCCCTGCGGCAACCTCTTTAACATGCCTAGAAACCCCATGGACGTAGCGGCTTACCTCAAGGACAACATCCCCACGAGCCTAGAATATCTCTACATAGGCAGCGTTCTAAGTCGCTCGCTTGGTTTCCTCACCGTTAACCTAACCGGCGTGCTTGCTTGGCGTTCCAGATTCCAGGCGCTGAAGAAAGTCGGTTTCGAGTTGGATATGGAGCTTTTGTCTCCCGAAGAAATGGAGTTTAGTTACGCGAGCCATGATGCGCTATCAAGTATGAATATGAAAGGACTGCTAATGTCGCAATTCGACGTGCTTCAGAAGGAAGGGATTGAGGCTGAATTTCGATGGATTTGACGGTTGATGGTAGGCAAGATTTGACGAATTCGGAGATTAGGATTCGTTTACAGCTTCTGGTAATATATCGAGGAAGGATGTCTATATCTTGCCGGCATCGTTGACATGGTCTCTTGGTTTGTGATACAGTCAATGTCATTGACGAGGTCCGCCATCCTTTCGTAAGAAAACTCTTCTCGCAACACGCTCATGAAAGATTTGACGAAGCGAGTATTTCCAATGCCTCTTTGCTCCTGGTAGATTTCCATGACTCTCTCGAAAGTCTGCATTGTCTCATTTGTCTTCTTCTCATCTTCACTCACCGCGTCCTCCCCGTGTACCTCGAAGTTTTCCACATCACCGAGGTGAAATGCGTCTCCCAAATAGAGTTCCTGATTCAAGGGATATACATTTCCGTCATTTTCATTAAACTCGACGAGGTTATTAGATCCCTCAATTTGCTGCACAGCCGACTGTTCTCCTGGTTGATCTGGTTCCCTGAAGTCAAAATTTTCGTTCCTTTGAGCTGGTCGGCGAGTAGCCCGAGGAACCTTATACCTCTTAGTGTAGGTAGCATGGTGATTATGCCTCATAGCCAAACAAAGCGAGCGATCATGGATTCCGACGCAGAAAGTGAGTTTACTCTGGCAAGGAAAACGCTCCATTCTCGGCGTATTCCTAATCTGTCTAGAGCGGGACGGCTTCTCATGGGCAGAGTCCTGGCTACAGCAGTACTCGTGTTTCTGCAATATTGAACCCGCGGATCTCGCCTTAATCCAGCGAAATCCGCTGACATCCCAGATCATCCGTGTCAGGACACTGGAAGCATCGTTTATTCGAGAGTCACACCTCTCCCCGGACTCAGTAATGCCGGCTTTGTTCGGAAATGATGCGGGCAGTTGGTCAAGATTGAAGGTACGGCGTAGATTCAGAGGTTCGGGGTTCTCCTGCTTGATTGTCATGTCTTCAAGGTACATATGTGCCTTTCTCGCTGAGGTCGCTACCAAGTTGACTCACGTCGTTGCTCCAGGTTCTGATTTCATTCAGGAAGGAGTCCCAATCGTCGAATTCGCTGGGGAGTTGGCGTTTCCATGCTTTTCGCGACTTGTTGCACGTTTTTCTGTAGAAATTCTCTCTCTGGTCGAAGAAGTCTTCGATGGGATGGCGGCAATTGCAATTTGAGCAAAATCGCTTCTCTGGATTGGCAGGGCTTTCATTTGCATTAGGCATAATGTGAAGAGTTGTTGATAGCAACGGAAGAGAAAAAGGGCAGATGTTTCTGGTCATTGTCAGTTTATGTACCCGGCTCCGAAGCGGGTCTGTGTGCCTATGTACCAGCCAAAGTCAAGTGTCGACTAAACCATACCTGGTTAGACTCGATGCGAGTTGAATTCCTCTTCAGTCATTACTGCTTCTATATTCTGCTCCTTGCCGTCCGTTATGCTATAGCGCTACTACTATGTACTATTATTAAAGACAAATATATAATAAAACAAATCATCAGAAGAAATCTCTCTCCTCCAACCAACCCTCATCAATCGCAAAAGCCACCAAATCCGCCGCGCAACACATGTCCTCGGAACCGTGCTCAAGATCCAACAGTTCCCGCACAGAAACCATTCTGTCTTCAAGAACCTTCTTGAGCAGTGACGCTCGTTGGAGAGCTTCACTGTCAGGTCTCCCAGAGCCTTTCGCGTACTGGTGATTATGTTGTTGTTGCTTTCCTGTCGTTACTCCCAATTTTTGCTCATGTGCACGTCCCTTTCCGCGCTTGTTAGCTGAACAGGGAGCGAGAGGCTTCCTCGGTGTTTGCTGATGCTGATGCTGCTTAGACGGGTGCTGATCTGGTAGCGGCTCCGGTTTTCTGTTCTTCAACAGGTTCTTGAGGAGGAATAGTAGCCAGACGAGATTCGTCCGTGGTGCGTAATCAGACCAGATTCCGGGGATGTTTGGCGCGTTCTCTGTGCTTATGGGTCGTCCGTCGTAGACAGCTGCACGCATGCTATTCGATTTCGAGTTAGCCGTTCATCTGCTTCGATATTATGGCAAGTGTGTATGAACTCACTGTCTGTATGTATCTCTTAATAGAGCCTCGTCTTCATCTTGGCCAACCGCGTCGAAAAGCTCCTTTTCGTCCAAATCGCAAGAAGCAATGTCCGCCTTTCCATCTTCATTTTGAAACTCGGCACGGGAAAGCGAGTAGTCGATTATCGTCGTTTCAAGAGTACTGAGTCCGTATCCGCTCGAAGATGTCCGTTTCGTAAGTTCAACGTCTGTGGGCGGATTCATACAACCGTCCGGGCGAGTGGTTCTGATGCACACGTTTCCCAAGTGGAGATCCCGGTGCTAAAGCCAAATGTTAGCAAGCTTCCTTCTACTACCGTTTGCCTGTCATACTGCAACAAACCTCAAATAGTGCATACTCCTCTGCCCTTGCGAGGGCCATTGCCACGCCCCAGAAAATGTCATAAATTTGGAAAACAGAGGACCAAGAAAACTTCTCCAATTCGCATCCGGCATCATCCATCTCCAAGATTGCCCACAGCTGCTTATCCGGATACGCCTTCTTACTAGCCGGGTTAGGATTTAAACAATCATCGGCCGGCCGAGTATGCTTGTAATGCATCCACGCATCCTGGAATGGTTTCGGAAACCGGCCTTGGACAACATGAATCTCCCTAAACCTGGCAAATCCCGGAATAGGATCGAGATACTTCAGCATTCTCACTTCAGAAACAATCTCGTCAATACTAGTGAAACTCTTCGAACCCGGTCCACTCTGTGCGCGTAGGGGAACGACTTTGAAAACACCATTGCCGTAGGATCGGAGGCGAGCTAACTTCGATTTGGAAAATCCGGCAGCCTCTTTGCACATTTCCGGACGAAAATGAAGCTTGTAGACCTCACCGTAGGAACCTTCGGCTAGTTTGACGACCTCGAACATGTTTTCGGCTCGGGAGGCCCAGGAACTGAATTTCTGAATGCCTTGGAATGATACAGGTGATAGGGCTTCGTTGAGGATAGGCTGTGCATAGGCAGTTGCTTTCTCATCCTGAACACATCCAGACGAGAGACGTGGTGCGGGTTTTGGTCTAGTGGCCCTCCTTCTTGTTTGGACTGTCGTTCTAACGGGTGTGGGTGATTGGCTCGAAACGTCTAGTTGCTGTTGTTGCTGTGACGGTTGCTTTTGCTCTTGTTCTTGCTCTTGTTCTTGCTGGGGTTGATGCTGGGGCTCGCCACGATTCTCTGTACTTCTTCTCGAGTATATCCTCACTTCCTTCATGATCTGGTAAGTTTTACCAGGTCTCTCGGGTGTGCCTTTTCGTGACGACCTCTTAGTAGGTATTTCCACCTGCGGTTTCATATCTGTAGAAGGCATATCTACCTCCAACCCCTCATTATTTCTCCCCTCTTCTCTATTACGGTGCGATTTGACATCTTCAATCTTAATCCCAGCAAATTTCTCTTCCACGTTAGACAGATCCTTCTCGACGGCAGAATCTCCACTGTCATGACTTTGAAGCTCCTTCTCAATCTTATCGGCCACTGCATTTGTAGCTCCGTTATCATTACTCCGCCGCCTACTTTGGGCATCGTCGCTAGTATTATGGTTCTCGGACTTTCGTTGTGCGCGCCTCATCCGCTCAGCGTTCTTCTGGGGACTTCTTTCCTCGAATACCGCCCGCGGAGCATTTTCTTTTCGCTTCCCGTAAACTCGTCTTTGCGCCGATGCACGCTTCGCTGTTTTCTCTTGCGTATGTGGTTCTCGTCTGGCTTGTGTCGGGCGGGTGTTAGTTGTGTGAGGATAAAACGTGGGAGAGATTACAACTGCCGACATCTCCATTATTGTGTGGCTCTGAGGACGGTTCGAGAGATATCAACTTAGAGAGCAAATGCCGTTAACGGTGGAGTCCGTCGTTGTACTCTGAGTTACGACTGCAAGATTGAATGAAGCCAGGAGCACCTCCCCATGTCTGGATTCATTGTTGATTCCTTCCCCGAAATGGATTGTTGATGTTGCCCTGGTGATAATCTGTGGAATTTTCTTTCATAATTGATAGATTTAAACTAGCCAAATTAAGAAAAGTTTCCGGTCTCGGTGGCGCAATCGGTTAGCGCGTCTGACTGTTAATCAGGAGGTTGTGAGTTCGAGCCTCACCCGTGACGTTCTTTTTTTCCCTCACAATCAATCACCTCCTCCCTCTGGTGTGGCATCATATGGCCGCTAGACTTGGCATTCGTGGTCGTAGGTTCGAATCCCGCCTGGGCCATGTCCCCACGACGTTTTTTTTTTTTTTTTTTGTGTAGGCTTTCCCCCCAGCACGTGTACTTTGGCTTCCCTATACATACAGAACCCAACTATGAGGATGTACGAATATTCGCAGTGATTCAGAATGCGAATGCTTTGGCATCAATTCGCATATGATATCATTCTATTATTTGCGGAGGGAGCGGAAGCAACTTCACGGTCCACTCGGAAGTTCGCCGCCCCTGATTGGTCCACAGATGTTTAGTTTAGCGCATTTGGCATCTATGCTGTACCGTAGTCGACTCGCAAACAAAAATTTGGAAGCTCCGGGCTCCCTCCGCATTCCGCAACGTCTTAGGTCTGCCCATGGGCAAGACCTTCCCATACATATCTCCTTCAGATCCTTCAGAACCCGGGCAATGTGCGTGGCCCCCAGCCTGTCAGAGTCCTCAGTCTCGTATATCGTCACTTTTTGCTGGCTAGGGCACTTGTGAGGGATGCACTCATTTGTTGAAAATTCTTCTGAATAACCCAACCCTGCTCATAGTACTCTTCCGAGAGCTGGTCAGGTCTGACTATTATTATCGGACATCTCTATGGCCTGATTTACCTTCCAATTTGTCTGAACAATTCCACTTTTTCCTTCTTCGAAAATGTATACGCGAGGCGTTCGCCCGGATTACCTTGCACTCAACGGTGGCTATGATGAAGAAAGTCAAGAAAAATCACAGGCCGACGAAATGGCTCGCGATGGCAATGGCACGCAAAACGGAGAGTCCAACCCATTCGAGGAACCTCGACAATCATCGCCCTCCGTGAGCTGCGCCAGGCAACAGCGGTGGATAATAACATCGATCATCAAAGTGCGATTGGTTCAAATAGCGATTTGCGACCGGAGGAGTCTGTTTTTCAACGCCGGGGTGAGCCTTCCAGAAGGCAGAATACGAGGGGACGTTCAACTGCCAACAGTAGCTGGTTGTAGGATCACTTCACGGCGAAATCTGTCCCAGACGCTCGAAAAAGATGAGGGTGGAAAACAGAGAAGTCAGGTGTGACGCCAGGGATGGCGATAATAGTGAACCGTGCGGTTGGACGACTACGGACGAGAAACGGGGGATCCATCGACCACCAACATGCACAACCATTTAAAGAACAAACATGGAATCACACCGCCCTCCGATGAACCCGGACCCGATGTTCGAATGCTACTGTTGATAGTATTTTGCTATTGTCTCTCGTACACTTCTGCAGTCGACACCTTGTCTCCTTCTAGTCCCTGACATTATTACGTTCGAAGAGAAAGTCCTCAGGTTTATCGTGGAGGAGAAGGCACCGTTTACTTTGGTCGAGGCGCCGGCCTTCAGGCAGATATTTAAATTTATCCCCGATGTTTCGCCTCCTTACAGCAGTCGAAAACAATTGAAGGATTCCGACATCAAGAGATTTGAGGTCCGACGCTCTTCCTTATTTGAAGAGCTCTTGGAGATCTGCTGTAAGATCTCCTTATCTCTCGATGTATGGACGAGCAAGAACAGTAAGTCCATACTCGGTGTCGTCGGTCACTGGTTGACAGATGACTTCGACTATCGAGAAAAACTCATCGAGTTTAAGGAGATACAGGGGGCGCACACGGGGGATAACTTGGCGGCGGAGCTTGAGGAGACGTTGGACGAGCTGGGGATTGGGTCGAAGTTGTTTTCGATCACGGGGGATAACGCTGGTAACAATCAGCGGAACTTAAGGGTGAAGAGGAAGTTGAGCACAGCCTTTCATCCTCAGACTGACGGACAGACCGAGCGCCAGAACCAGACTTTGGAACACTATCTCCGCGTTTATACCAACTGCTGGCAGGACGACTGGGCCTCGCTACTGAGCCATGCTGAGTTTGAAGAAGTTTGTCATATCGATTTGGAGAAAATTCGTCATTTTCCGGGGAAGCCCATTATGTGCGCTGCTTGGCGCACATTATAAATTTAATCGTTCGTGATTTCTTGTCAAGGGTCAACTCAGGTATTTCAGGGGAGGCGTATGACAAACTTGAGCGGAGGGAGTATCAGCCGTACGAGGCTCTCGATACTGTAACCAAGGTACGTACGATCGTCGGCTATATCAACCGAAGCCCAACGGGCAGGCCAGTCGACCAGATTGCACTGTACGCTGTGTACATGCCTTCACTGCGAAAAGAGACGGCATCCTTTGTACGTGCCTGGAATGTCCATAATATCCGGAAGCAGCCGCGCGGCCAACCGTCGTCAGTGGGAAACCGTATATGAACTACCATCACCCATCTGGTGGAGCTTATGGTCAGGGACTTCCTATCCATGACGCTACGCTTCAGGCATTACAGAACGATTATCAGGAATGGGGTAATGATCTTACCGATCTTTTCGTATAGGCGAGTGGGCCATGCTAATAATACTTGCCAGATATCGATGAATATCTTCCCCCGGAGACCGGGAAATGGTGCCACAGAAATTGTGGAATATGCCTGCGGGAGTGTCGCGGTCCGAAAGGAGAAAGGCTTCAGGTGGAGAAATTCAAGCAATTCCGGTCCATTATAGTCCCTATGATATTTTTGAGGACGCGGAACGGCCGCCACGTAATCGGGAGTTGTCCAGTAAAGTTGACGACGAGGACATCATCGATGCTATAAAGATGCCGCGGGGAAGTATAAAGATACTACTCGCAAATGGATGAGCACGACTCGTACTTTACGGGTTTTGTCCTTGGTCCACCGTCTTGGCCAAGCTAATGTTCGAGAAGCGGGATATCATTCTTGTGGCACGTACGGGATTCGGGAAGAGCTTGAAACTTCAAGCCTACTCGATACTCCCCGGGTATATGACTATCCAGATAATACCGCTATCGGAATTAGGAGAGGAGCAACGAGATTCCCTCGATCGGGATCGCGCCGACTGAACCGACTTCTTGCGTGCGCTGATTAGGCGTGCATTTTGATCGCACCCTCAGCTTCCGGGCCCACGTACGGATAGCCCGGTCGAAAGCAATGGGCGCCGTTGATACCTGGAGTCGAGGCATGCCTACTCGACAGTGTCAGCGAGCATGAGGATCCATCCCAGTTAGACGTAACGGTTGGCACAGTCCAATCGGGATTTCGGGATCGCGGGATATATTCATATAATCCCACCCTTGTTTTGGAAGATTGAATCAGCGAGCCCCAGAAATGCCAAAGATGCAGGTTTGGTGGGGAGTTATGACCAACAGGCGCAATATAACCCTCACTATCGACGTCCAGGTGATAATACCCGACAACCTGGACATAAACGGCAGGTAAAGGGGCTCAGCCACGACGGTGCAACGAAAGTTGGCGAAGCCAGACGGCATATTGACGCTTGGGCAGCTACGCGTTTCTTCTTTCCGTCAACGTCGCTTCGCTAACCTTTCACGTACCCTTGGTTCATTATTCTGTCTTTTTGCTGACTCTCTTCACAATATAACCTTGCTTGCTTGTCTTTGCTTTGGATTATTATTCACTATGCAAGCTAATATGGTAGAGGAGCGCCCCTCACCATGCTGTGGGGAGTGCAACGCCTGGGAGTCGCCCCGGCATGTCACTGTATCCGTTGAAGAAAAGGTCATTGCCGCCGGGGAGGGACTCAGAGAAGGACCACATTCGGACTTCAACGAGCTTATGACTACGCCAAGAGGGTTGAACAGGTTGACGAGGTGGTGGCTACGTATTGGACGTCTCGAGATGTACATACTGTACGATGTGGCTAACGACCTGATTGATAACTAAGTGCCTACTTACTTTGTTTTCTGTTTCGTTCGAGTTTTTTTCTGTTCTAATCCTTTGTTTTGTTAGTGGTGTTTACCGTGTTTGTTGTCGTTTTTCAAACTTTTGTGCATTTTGCTGCTTGTTTACAATTGACTGCATATGATATACGATAGGCTTAGGCCTAGATGATATTGTTGGGAGT
>HG983339.1:62285-111624 GCA_900006255.1 Xeromyces bisporus
AGCGTAAATGGGATGCGGCGATCAGTCGCCTGGATCTGATTCCGCACTTTCTGGATGACCTCTTGCGAGGAGGTCAGTCTAGTCATTGGCCGTGATATGCTCTCCACGACTCCAGCATTATCGCAGCAAAGATATATTGCTGTCTCCGCTGCCTATCTTAGCGGCCTGGTGACCCTAGGTGACAATAATAATAATAATAATAATAAGAATGTTTTACGCCTACTCGCTCAACAATGGTGGCATACGGCGGGGAGGTGCCTCCCAGAGGGGGTGGGGAAGATCTATCCGGCATTTGCCTAATTTATTCCTTACGTATAATAAGGAATAATCACAGGGAAAAACGAGAAAAACCTGTGATGGATAGATACTCTGTTAGGAGAGATTCGTGGAGGTTGGGCCGGGTGGGATTCGAACCCCACGACCACTTGGTGATGAACGCACCAAGCGGAATGCCAAGTCAAACGCCTAACCGTTCGACCACCAGCCCAGACCCTAGGTGACCGACGCTTTTTTAATAAAGCCAAAAAAAAAAAATAAATAAATAAATAAATAAATAAATAAAATAAAAAGGAAAATTTAACCGTCACGGGTGAGGCTCGAACTCACAACCTCCTGATTAACAGTCAGACGCGCTAACCGATTGCGCCACCGAGACGAATTACGCTCGAAATTCGAGTTACTAGTGGAATATAGACCAATTTTTTGCTCTACTGTCTAATTCTCATCATCATCACCTTGTGGTCGTCAATGTAGGGTTGCCATATTCTCCTTTATTCTTGTTTGGTCATGATGTACATGTATGTAACCAGTCTCAAGAAATGAGTGCATAGAGGAATTTGGCATTCCGAGGTCCTTGGCTTTAGGGCTAAGATTCCCAGACGTACTACCGTCACTTTCCCCCGTTACCAGTAGTAATGAAGCTGCATCGTCTCCCTGTATGAAGGAAATTCCATAACTGCTTCAAGAACTAAACACCAAGAAGACTTGACAGACGGAATACAAAGAGGTATGATACAGACGGAATTCTTCTACAGAACCTGGACCGCCTGGGCTCCCCACCGTTTGTATTGTCGCCTCATTCATGGCGTAAGAATTCCATCCATACAGCTTCAAGTATCACAGACCTTATGTAGGGAGTTGGGAGGTGGATTAGCAACGAGACGAGTATGTATGAATTCAATGCAAAGTTGTCTTAGGTGCTTCAAAACAATAAACAACGAAGTAAACGCCAGTCAACCCAAGCCCGACCCTTCTCCCTTCATATATATACATTGATGTAATAACAATAATGCCAGACGTGATATCCAATACAGCACTGTAGGACAATAGCAATACTACCAGGACCGATACCACTCGCTAGCAGGATCACCCAAGCATTCACCGACAGGAACCGCTGTCAAATATGTTAGCTACCAGCTAGCTATCTTAGCAGAAGGGGCGCATAGACATACGCTCCAATCCTCTAGCACGGACTTCATCCATCATATACTGAGCAAGTATATTCACGGTGGTCTCGTGTACATCGTGCGCCAGGACGATGGTGCCGCCAGCACTCACTTCGTTTTGAAATTTCTCCATACTCACCCAAACTCGGTCGGGAGTGTCATTCTCGTAGTCCTTCGTGTCGGTACTGGCTCCGATGACATGGTACCCCAGCTCAGCCATGGTTGCCAGCACCAAACCGTCGACGGCTAGGAACGGCGGTCTCATGTACGTTGGAATGAGGCCGATAGCATTCATGAACGCAGGCTCATTCAGCGTCATCTGGTCAACGACTGCGTTGTAGTCCAACCCAGGAAGGTAGGCATGATTCCATCTAGAAATTTCAACGTTTAGTCACAGTTAGAGACTCTCCACCGGACAATTGAACGTAAAATGCAACCAAGATACATACGTATGCGACGCGATCTGATGTCCTTCCGCCAAAGCCCGCTGAACAACTCCAGGATACGCAGAAATACTCCCCTGAGCCTGGCCATTGAGAAAGAAGGTCGCACGAGCACCGTTTGCGCTGAGTATATCAAGTAACTGGGAGGTGTATATGTACGGTCCATCGTCAAAAGTCAAGGCGACGGTGCCAGGGACCGTACATCTGTCGATGACACCGCCGAAAGGAACCACAGACTTGAGCGTTGCGTTCTGGGCCCTGTTTGCTGTAGGGAATGCGGTAGAAAATGCTGCGAGGGAGAGAGCAAAAGTGTTTATGAACTGAATAGGTCTCATGGTAACGACAACGGTGAGGAGACTAAGGACAAAAAGATCGTTTAACAGGTAATAATGATAAAGATCGAAAAAGAATCAAGTAATGCGATGGCTAACAGTGCGAAAGACAGTATATTTCTATAAGCAGATGCAAAGAATGGTTAACGAGGATGGAAGAGCGAAGGAGAGAAAGACGACGGCATTTTCTTCTCGAAAGAAGCCTGCATTCCCGTAGAGTTCTTTCCAAAAGATCTCAAGCACCGGCATGTCTGCGGGAAGGAGCATGCATAGAGGTTAGGGCAAAAGTAAAGACGAGGCAGTGGCAGTCAAGGAAGGAAGCAGAAGAAGAGAAAGATAACATAAAAAAACGTTAAAGTATCAGGCAAGCATAGCTTCTTCATAAAGTAAGCAGCATAAAGAAAAGACATTAGAAGAGAAATAAATGCTTTTGAGCCGTCATCTTGCCCAACTGGCGCAATTCTCATAAAGTCCAATGCGAGAGAAAACAGAAACGCGTTAATTAAAACAAATCCAAGAAGAAAAGGGACAAAATATTAGAGAAAAGATCGTATCGTAGACAGGACCACCACACACGGATAGCAAGTTAGCAACGGAATCAATCATGCTCTGCGGACCTGCTTCTTCATAGAACGCTTCTGGCCCTTCTCCCTCTCACGCTCTAGGTATTTGCGCTGCTCCTCGGCATTCATGCCCCGGAGAATACGATCTCGTTCCTCTTTCTTCGCCTTCTCCGCCGCGTTCTTGCGTTCTTCGGCTTTCGCCTCCTCATCGGCACGGCGGAGTTTCTTGATCTCTTCCTCCCGAGCATTACGGATCTTGCGCATCACCTCGGGACGGAAATGTGCAGACGCGACGAGTTTGTCAGCGAATCGGACAAATTGAGTGAACAGCGGTAGGGTCGACGCGTAGCCAGGGGAAGAGAACGAGAGATTAAGGGATAACTCAATGCGCTTCCTTGGGCTTGTGTCTTCAAGTCTAGATTGGGAATGAGCATAGAGTTAAAGATATATGTACGTTGCTCAGAATGTCAAATCCACTTACTTTGCAGGCTTGTCAACCGGTTGGTCAGTTACGATCAAATATTCCAGAGCATCACCCGCCTTCTCAATAGCGGTGATGAGTTCCGGGGTGAGAAGCGCATCGGTGATTTCAGCACTTTCCGTCATCACAGTAACCCAGGGAGGAAGCTTGGCATTATCCCTAGTGAAAGTCATGGAGGCATCGTACCGATCCTGGCGGAACTTGCGCATATAGCCCTTGTGCACCACGGCCCAGATGAAGCCATCGTAGGTCGAGTTCCCGACTTTCAATACCGACGTATCCCCAGCAGGAACGGGAACCAGGTCTTTTTCTTTACCGTCAAACGAGTACGCCGTGACCCTGAGGGTCTCAGAAGGTGCGGGCCAGCTCTCGAAGAAGAAGCTAAACACGTGCTCCATGATGTGGACCATAGGGTTGTAGCGCTTCGGCAATTTGACAGAGAGGTCCATAAAAGCGAGGTTGCGTCTGCCAGTGGCATACGTCGTGTATTCCTGGGCAGACTTCTCCTTGAGTAACGACTCGGGCGAAACGACTTCCGTACTAGTGTCATCGCCATCCCTCGCGACTGGCTTCTGGATCCCACTAAAGCCGACAACGGCAAATTCACTCTGCAAAGTGGGAGCGTATGCGCTCGCCCATTCTCTCGCCTTCCGTTTGTTCTTGCGCGTGCCCCAAAAGTGGACGGCAATGATCACGAGTAGGAACGGCATGATTATTGCCTCTTGTATGAAATCCGATGGCTTTGTCCGCTCCCACACGCGGTACCATTTCGTATAGGGGACTGGTTCGGAGGGTACGCCGCCGAACAGGTTAACGGGAATCGGTGACGACGAAGCAGTCGCAGCGGAGCTTGATGCAGGGTAAGGTTCAGGGGTGTTGACGAATTCCGCAAAGTCTGGAGATTACGCGATGGCAGTTAGACGCACAGACTAAATGATTCTATACCGAATAGCAAAAGCACTCTTCAATTGAAGGGATTGGCAGGGAATATCTCACCATCGTCGTTCTGTTTTGCTGGCTCTGGTGACTTGGAGCCGCCAAAGATGTTCTTGAAGATTTCAGCCATTCTGCGGAGAGAAAGGACTCGACTCGGCTCGACTCGAGTTTTGTCTTAACTAGGATTCCCCTGAGTCGCAAATTGAGCTCTTAATCGGCGCAGGGGAGGAAACGGTGAGCGAGCCGGGAGTTGGAAGTTGGGAGGATGTTCGTGGAGAGCTACTAACTTAAGTGGAGTACAGTGGCATGCCATATGTTTTTGCACCCCCGGGATAGGCTAGGCCTAACATTTCCGCCTACTTAATTCAAGGCAACACAGCCATTCTGCCTGCAAAATACTCCTATGTTCAAGAGGCGGTAATGCACTAGCGCGCTTTTCGGGTGCAAGAACTTTTGGTGTGCCTCTGTACATACTTATGTAGGCTACTCCATAAGCTCTGGCCATGTGTTTGTTAACTTCCTTCAACTTCGACTCGACTATTTTTGACCCTTCACGCATCAACCAGTGGCACTTATATTCGCAGACGCTCTTCAGTGAGCATAGATAGATGAGCTACGGGCACAATCACTGTGGTTACGGATACTGGCATGTCGACTGAGAATACAAGCTGAGACGACGAGCATTTACTGCATCGATGTCTATCTACCATACGATGATGATGACTCTGACCATACACCGTTGCTGAAAAGAGAAGAACAACAGGCAAGAGCGCATACCGGTAGGCCTATAGACCGTCGATACATTCATTCCTAATGCCTGCGACATTATTCCTTACCCAATATCGCATGCATCTTGTTAATCTTATCCTGAAAAGACTGCACTTTATCCGTCCTATAAAGGAGCAAAGAAGGTAAAACCAAGACATCCCATTTCTCTGATCCGAACAGAACCTCCATGACAATATGCATATTAGCCATGGAAGAACCCCGGACCAGATGAAAGGGAGAAAAAAGAGAACCTATGGTTAGCATCGAAAACAAAGAGTACCGTATTGCTGCATACAGAATAATGAAGACAAATCGAAGGAAGAATGGAAGGGAGGAAAGAAAGAAGGAAGGAAGAAAAGGAGGAATCCAACCTCGACCCAGACCGGATATCAGACTGAATCCTCACAACGCCTTGTTGGTGTAGGATTGTATGCGCTTGTCCAATGACCTGGTGAACTCTGTCCCAGGGTCCTTCTGTGGAACGGTAAGCAGACAGCGTTAGATATGTATTCGGATGTGACATGGAGTAAACGACTATGGTTATAGGGTATGAAAGTAAGGAAAATTCATACCGAGAGTCGTTCCGGCGGAGTGCATTTCATATTTCAGGCCCGAGTTCGCGACGACATGGTGGACTTGGGCGACTTGTTCCGATACAGAGGGGGAGGAGGTTCCGATCTAGAGGATACAGTCAGTGACGCTGTAGATAATGGAGGATACGGAGGGGATAAGGACCGGGATCAAGCAGAAATCGGCCGTGCAATGAGCCGGCGTCGGGATAGAATCGGAAGAGGTCATTTTTCGGTTTGGAGTTTTTCTTTGTCTGGTATTTTGATATTTCGATATTGACAGGTGGTGGTCTTAGTGTTAGTGGTCTGATACAGTATCGTCGACGCTTCCAACGCGGGGTTCGGAGAGGGGCAGAAATGACGATGACGATGGTTTATTATGCTCCTTTAGGCCTACACCTGCAGAGTTCCTGAATCCTACAGTATTTTCCCTTTCTTAATCGTCCAATCTTCGCTATCGTTCTTACGTGCATATACTCGTACTACAGACGTATCTGCATAGTGCCATGATATAAATACATACACTCTATCCAGAGATCTGCATTGCATTTAAGCTGCATGCAATCGTCGCCTGTCATTGGATCGAGTTAGGCGACGTTATTTCGGAGGAGTACCGCAAATATTGACAAAGGACGAAAAGAATTAGAGAATTCAAGATCCGTCCGGCTGTTCTATACTACTAAGCACGAAAGTACGAAGCGCTGCGTTTGACGGCTATTCTTTTTTTGCGGTGTGTGGTGGTTTCTTTGAAACTGTGGTCGAGTCGGGTCCTTCGCAAACATCCCTGTGTAAGCGACAACCTTCACACTCCTTTCAGTTGTTCTCTTCTTCTCCTCCTCCTCCTACCGCAGTCATGGCTTTGACCTGATCACGCTGACGACAGGGCGACTTTTCAGGTTCAGCTGACGGGCACTGCCACTGCCACACTCAGCCAGTCTCGAGGGAGACTCGTCAGGTACCGCCGTTCGGGCAATCTCCAAGGCAGTTATTCCGCCACCGTGTTCTCCTGACCACTTGCTTTGATCCACCGTCAAGGGTTTTCTTGTCACCAGTAAATAACAGCAGTCGCCACGCCTGGTCTGACCTTCAGGCAGCCTTGAAAAGACGTTGCGACTGGGTTGGCAACTTGGCATGGAATCTGTCCAAGATCCGGGTGTCGCGGATGCTGATACGGCGACTCCGTGTTATTTAGACTTGCAACATCGCGATTTTCTGTGAGAATTGTCGGAAGTGGTGCCATTCAAGGCCGTTGTCGGTTTAGCGCGAGCTTCCTACCAGGAGGCTATATAGTTTGCGCGCACGTCCGTGAGAGAAAACTCATTCAACAACGCGAGCGACGGAACTAGGCCATAGGACTCTGCGGATGCTTGCTCGCTTGACGTCCTCTTCCGCAAGTATCGAGGTAGTAAGGGCTTTTGGCTGGTCATGTGTCTTTCAAGAAAAAGGCTGGCAGAAAATATCAGACCACTTAACAGATGACAAAACCCAGTCCACTAGAACTCCCCGCGGGAGTTCAACTGGTTTACCTTGCTGAAGGACGCGCTAACGTGATTTTTCGATTTGTCGCGATGCCTACGATTCTGCCTAGTTCGTCAAAGAATGTTCGGAATGGAAATGCTGTAACCTCAGTCAACAAGAATGGCTATCCGAGTTTGCCAGCTCAGCTTAGGGGGAAATTGCTGAGATTGCGCAAAGAAACCTCACCAGGAATCCCATACTCGGAAATTGTGCGGAACTTCGACCAGGTTATCCGTCCCTTGTTCGAGCCGGAGGAATTGGTTGATCAGATTGTCGTCCGGCTTCCGAGAGGCCTCGTTCGACACTGCAACGATCAGCTGCATATTGGAGAGCAAACCGGTGCACGTCCTAGGAAGCGTCATGGCGTGTACCTTTCGACAAGGGAGCCCCTGGGACTACTAGTCACCGACATGACAACATATGATGACCCAGGCTCAATCCTCGCCGAATTGAAGCCAAAATGGCTGTTACAATCCCCGTCCGCACCGTCCAATTCCCGGAGATGTCGCACGTGCGCTTTGCGAGATATGAAAAACCACGAAGCGAGAATAATCGGGACCAAGGAGCAGCGATCCTTCTGCCCTCTTGATCTAGTATCGGACAAGTTCGAAGACGTCGTGCGAGCAACCGGTTTCGTCACGGGACGGAAGGACCAAATACGACTAGCACGCGTATTGTACCAAAACAACACCCTCCTCAAGCTCCAAGCCCACCAGAAAGTCATGAGAGACGTCGGTCTGAACGGTCCGGCGGTACAGTCTCGAGAGAGGTCAATCGCGATGATCTTAAGGGATTGCACAATGTTCGTCAAGGTCAGCGTTTTCCTAGATTCCTTTTTTTCTTCCGTTATCCCACAACTAACCTATGCAGCTACCGTTCGACGAAAGGAGACCAGTTGAAGTGCGCTTGGGAGATCTGGACCTCAAAACAGGCGACGGAGGCAAGGCGCAGTATTGGCGTGAATTGGAGACCCGGCTCATTCGCGAAGGCTGGTATGCTGGCATCAAAGGCCATAGCGATTGCGCACTAGGGTCTAGGAGGCTTGGTTAGTTTGTTTCATCTTATTTTTCTTTTTCTCTTTCCTTCGCATGGAGTTGCTGGCGGTTCTTTGATTATCAGCGCGTGGGATGGGAGGGAGAGGTTATGATGATATGATTGATATGATGATGGGCGGCATTTTCCTGATTTATTGATACCAGAGTTTTGTTCGAATGTCACTCACATTTAAGGTGAAATATATGCATGGATACCTACAGGTGTTCATTATCCTTCATCCCTGCTCTTAGCGATACCCCTGATTTGCAGTTAGTGCAGAGGTAAAACACGAGGACAGCGCTGCACTGGAGGTATATGTAGGTATCCTGCAGCATGGCAACGTTTTCTGCTGCATGCTCCTCTCTGCAAGAAAGTGAGCGCACTCGACGATATAAATCATTCAATGGTATCGCGGCCGCCCTACGGGTTAAGTATGTACATACTGTACAGACTATGCTACATACCGTATGCGATGCCCAATTTTATGAACCTGCCAACCCCTCCAGACTACTGGAGTCCAGCCCGATCGTACTCCGTACATCGTACATACATACAACTGTACTCCGTACCTAAGTATCGGAGATATCGGAAGGCACACCTGCATAGGTCTAGAATTCTTACCGGTAAGCCTATGATGATATGTTGTTCATGCAGGTTAGGTAGGTTAGGTAGGTATCATGATTGTTCAAAATCTCAAGGTTCTTATGCTTCCGATTTCTCTACAGATCGTATGGTCAATGTACCGGGGCCATGGTACGGACTACGGAGTTCATACCACGAGAGTATCATCTGATTCATACCCACTGTACGGTAGGTACCGGTCCATTACCGATCTCCCAAAGGATCAAGTGCCTGTGCTACATATTATCATCTACAATGTATGACAATCCAATAGCGAGGACATTCGCTGTAATCGAATCGAACGAACGCTCACCGTAATTCGCATGATGTCCACGGAGTCACGGACCACCACCACCATACTCTGTATGTACATGTATATGATAGTAGGCTATGATAGTTTTTCAATTGACAATTTCGGTTGTTGTTGTACTTCGGGGTTATGGGGATGGGAATCATGGGATGGTTAATGGTCTGAGGAGTTAGGAATCCTCAATGAGTGGATAGGATTGTTACCGTTAGGGCTTGCATAGGGCTTATTATTATTGAGGAGGCATGCTGTGCAATTGAAGCATACTCTATAAGCTTTTTCCTATTTAATCTTGCTCAGGCTATTTATGGTTTGAGCTTAAAGGTATTTGATCATCAGCGATAGGTTCTGCTGAACTGTCATATCCATACGTATGAGTCCCAGCGCATTATCAGGAAGATCTGCCAAACTATGAACCAGCGCAGTCAACATTGGACCGGCTGAAATTGTGTGTGGATGGGATGAACGTGCTTCGATATTATTTACCGGCATACAGCCAACCGCCCGTCGTCATAGTTTCTCAGCTGTAACTTCAGGGCAGACCAAGCCCGCAGCATACAGCACTAACTCGAGAGAATTATGGAGGAGCACCTTAATATAGGACAAGACCATCATCATGTTGGATGATGCTGTACGGCGTGATTATTCTGGGCCAGAACGTCACTATCCGCCCGTCAACCAGAAGAAAAATCGCTCCAACCACAGTAACGGCTCGGTCTCCACCGAAAAATTGCCTCAGAATCTGAGCCAGACTTCAGCCGAGCACTCGGCACATACTCCGTACTGTACTACTCTGCTCCGTACCATACTCCGTGCAAAAACCTAAGTTAATGACCTAAACATGACCGCCCTCATGTCCTTCAGACACATAATCGACAAACTCAAAGAAGCCCTCAGCATCCGCCGAGTCCGAGAACGTCTCCGAAATGCGTCAACCTTGATGCCCGCCAGAACGGACTCGGAAAGTGACTACAACTTTCCTCAGGCTCGATACGCAGGGGAAGGGGAAGGGGGATATTATTATTGAAGAGCCCCGGCTAGAGAACAGAACGAACATACCACTCACTACTGCGTCATTTTGCAGAGATGAAATATTTCTTATTATATTGGAAAATGGTGGTATTCAATCCCTATGATATCCCCTGCCTGCCCTGCCCTGCTTCATCCCTGAAGAATTTTTTTTTTTTTTTTTTTTTTTTTTTTATTACTATTTTGAGCGCAGGCATTTGCCTAATTCGGAATTGGGTCGGGGATTTCTCGGGCGTGGGTCGCTGTTGGTTTTGACGAGGCATCATGCTCCGTGTATAAAACTTTTTAACTTTCTGTCATGTCATCCCAGGGATTGGTTATTTAAACTCGGTGCTGCCTCTGTACACAGCGCAACTTTCTCGGTACATAGCATCTATCTTGTTGCTTGCTATGAACGCGAGGAAATTTACTACAGAAGAAATTGCGCTGTGTATCGAGTAAGTTGCGCTGTGCACAGGGGAACTTTGCGCCGGAGGCATCCCATTACTTATACGGCTCGAAATCTCGCAATTGAAGAAGTGATTTTTTATTCTAACTGTCTATGTCAACAACAGAATCCGAACAAAGTCTCAAGAACCGATAATAAACCACAATCAACTACATCATCAACGATAAACACCGTCACATCAACGAAGATAACAAAGAACCTCGACAACAACCAAGAAACAGACAACAAACTACAAACTACACAATGGGCAAACAAACCGGCTCCACAAACACAAGCATACGCCCCAGCTCCAGCTGCAGCACCGACTCCAACACCAGCTTCAAAGGCTTCAACGAGCCCACCAAACTATCAATGCATCATGTCGTCGACACGGACATGGACGTCGACATGGACACCCACAGTCACCACAGCAGCGGCAGCATCAAGTCCAAACTCCATCATTTCCGCGACTCGGTCCGAAAACATTGGCATGACTGGGCCATCCTGATGCCCGCCAAGATCGATCTGGACGATGAATATAACTTCCCGTATGGGCGTTGGGCGGGTCAGCCGCCTGAGGCGTCGGGATGGGATTGTTAAGATATGTGAGGGTTGTGTGCCGGATGTTCGATCGTTATATACTCTACTGCCAGCAGGTCATGGCATGGTCCATGGGTTTAATTTCTTATTTTGGAGTTTTGGGAAAAGTTGATGGGATTTTCGCATGATATCCTTTTTTTTTTTTTTTTTTTTTTTTGGGATTTCAGGGTTTGCTTGGGTATTTCATGTTGATAGTAGGGTTCTTCATGGCAGTACTGTACATAATATGGCCATAATAATTAATCGGGTACATATGGGATAGATCGATATCGTCAACTGGTCATTCCGTCGCACGCAACAAGGAACGCCTGAAGTCAATTCGGGCACGCGGAACTTGATAAAAAGTCGAGTTTCCTTGAGAGTCGAACTGAAGGCAAATGATTCTTTCTACAAACCTGGACTTATATATTTCTAAAGACTAATCTGTAGCCTTAAGGAATACAGAGTGACTCCGTCCTTCCGCGCTTTTTTGGAGGAAAAAGAAACCGGCACGCGACAGCCCCGTGATCATCCTCGGAACTGATGTATTTTTTTTTTTCGTCACTTGATTTGATTACTTTCTTCTCTCCTCCGTAATTATTCTTACTTTTTCTTCCATCTAACCATCATCACCACCATCATCAGCATCAGCATATCCCCTATCACTGCCCTCCTCCAACCTCCATGCCGTGGCTATGGCCTTCAACTTCAACTGGTCTCCGCTTATGGCGGATGCGAGTTTCTACACCCGCGCCCAGGACCTGCTAACCGCGGCCTTGAACAAATCCCCCAAGCCGCCCATCATCGTCGACGATATCATCGTCACCGAACTAAACCTGGGCTCCATCCCGCCAGATCTGGAGATCCTCGAGATCGGCGATCTGGCCGAAGACCGCTTCCGGGGCATCTTTAAGATGTCCTATTCCGGTGACGCTTTTTTGACGCTCAAGACTCGGGTTCAGGCGAATCCGCTTAATACTTATCTTCTTACGAGGCCGTCTTGGGGGACTCCTACGCCTCTTGCTGCTGCGTATGTTTACTCCGATTGATTGCGTAATCTGCGAATCTTGCTGACTGAGTGCGTATTGCAGAACTCCGTTGACTATTCCTCTTCAAATCACCCTTTCCGACTTTAAACTTTCTGGTTTCGTGATTTTGGTGTTCTCGAAACAGAAAGGGATTACCGTTGTTTTTCGAAATGATCCCTTAGAGTCGCTTAAAGTTTCGTCGACGTTTGATTCGATACACTTTGTGCGCAATTTCTTACAGAAGGAAATCGAGGCTCAACTACGGACCCTGTTTATGGATGAGTTACCCGCCATAATTCACCGATTGTCGCTGCGATTATGGGTTCCCGAATACCGTGCGGACGAAGAGGTGCAAAACCAAGCGTCGAGAGATGGACCAGGCCAAGATCCTCTGGCCAGTCCTCCCCAGGATCCGGTGGATTCGTTTGGCAATGCCTTGAGCGAATCCCAGATTGCGGCGCTATCGTTGGACTCGTCTGTCGAAACGCATTCGTTATTCTCTCAGAAGAATCTACTGCGGTTAGCGGCCCTTACCGATTCCCAGCGAACGCTGTCGTTATTCACGCCGTCCATTCACGAAGTGGTTTATCGGGCATGCACGTCTCCTCCGGACCAGGGCGACCCGTTTGTGAATGTTGCGTCACCGCTTGCTCCGTCGCTTGTTCGGACGCAGTCGCATACGGGTAGCGTGGGTTCCGGTTTCTTCTCAGACAGTGCTAGTACGATGTCGTTGCAGAGCAGACCATCCCTACTCAGCCATAACTTTAGTAGTTACGGCTCGAGCCTTGGTGGTGGTCGTCACAAGGCCAATGCTAGGAGACGGAAGAAGCGTGTTGTGGACCTGCGACGACCGACTCCTGCCGCTGACACAGTGAGCGTGAGCGACGAGAGCGTCTTCACCGAGTCGACGAGCGCGTCATCCGTATGCTCAACCCCGGCGCCCATCTCGGAAGAATCGGAGGAACAGCCAGACGACCCCGTGACGCCGCCTTTGTCGCCGGTAAGTGGACGACGACTTTCATTCACGCCCGAGCGACGGGGGAGGAGTCTATCGCGAACCGCGCCCCGTTGGGAAGTATTGTCGGAAGCCGAGAAATCCTCACCAGCGCCGGAATCCCACTCACGCTGCGCGAATGCGAAGACGGATGATGCGAATAACATCACACCCCAGGCTACTCTTCGCGGTCAAGCTCTACCATCATCACGGAACAACAGCAGCAAGGAGGACGAAGCCGGATCAGGACAGCAACTCGTCGATACAGTCCTCCCGTTCGTCAAAGAACAAACCGCCAGCCATATCATGGACCAGACATTAGTGGAAAAACTGGCCGAAGAACTGGCGCGGCGTATGCGAGAGGAGAAAATCGTGACGGGCGGCAGCTTCTGTGACCGGTACAGTCAGGAGTTTCCTCCTCCGCCTGCGTATGGCCAGTGAGGCGAGCTACGTGATGGGTGGTATGGAGTGTGTATATATGCTTTTTGCTTTTGTGATTTCGTTTTTGTCTTTTTTTGTGCTCGTTATTTTAGCGATTTGTTTATTTCTTGCTTCTCTGTCTTGTCCGAGTTTCGTTTTGATTTGACATTCTTGATGACCGATACGACTCATTCTCTCTCCTCATCCATTTCTCTGCTTGTGCTTTTGTTCTCTTATGAGTCTCGAACTCGAGAGGGCATCTATGCATTGCTTTGCTTTGCTGTGCTATATGGTGTTCTAAAAAAGCGGCGTTCTACTCTACCTTGCTTTGCTCTTTGCTTTACCTTACTCACCTTCTTTCACCTTCTTTACCTCTTCATCTTCATTCTCTCCGTGTACTCCGTACATGCACATCAATTGTACAGTGTTCAACAGTACGATAATATCATACCACCACACTCGTTGCGTTGTGCGCGTGATATATTCATATTCAGACTCCAGTCATATCTATCCATATTGCTTTTGCTTTTGCTAGTATCATACTTCGCTTCAACCAGGTAGTTTAGTCAATATGCCGTCTTTTCTTACGATTTTGTCCGTCTTTGTTCTTTTGTTGAGCGCCCTGTTTTGTTTGCGTCGATTTAGCCTATCGTAGCTTGGCCCTGAGACTACTACTGACTGCGACATACATGTAATAATGCCAGCACTGTCAAATACATTGTACACTTGAGCTGAACTCCTTTCTTCTACTGTCACATGCTTGGACAATACAGAGTTGACGTCATGATAGAAACCTTCCATCCCAACCGACTGGAACCGGTAACTTACCCTAAGCCTAACCCTAATTCTGATCCATTGGACGGTTGGACCAGCCCAGACATGTACTGTAAAGAGACGAATGATACATTGACCTAAACAACAAAAACAATGAATGAACGCCTAAACCCTATTATGTATTTCCCATGCTTCATGCAAAACTGCGGCGAAAATGACAGTCCCGAGCCATTGAACATAACCAACCATAAAAACCAGAAGGAACGAAGAACTTGAAGACTACGTATTCTCAAGACAACGGAATCCCACTAAGCTCTCCCCAATCACCGCCAGCCCAGACCCAATCCCCAAGCCCCGGATTAGCACCATCCAGCTTAACCGAATTCGCCAAATCCACCAACCCCTTGAACACATTGCCGTCCTTCGCCGCCGAGTCCGCATCAGCCACCAACTTCGGATCCTTCCGCCCCACCGCACCCGTGACGTTATTCAACCGATCCACCGTCTCGATCGCGGGTCCCTTATCAAAATAATCCACCAGGATGAACGTCGGCTGCTTCTTCCACGCGCTCTTACACTTATCCGCGGCCGTGCCTAGATTGCCCAACCCGCCCGACGGCGCGTTGGTGGTGGCCACGTAGCTCTTATTCGGCATCTCGACATCGTGGCCCATGAGGTTCGAGGAGTGGTAGAGGAAGTGGTTCATGAAGGGGAGGCGGGTCGAGGAGAGCGCGTTCTGCAGCTTGCCCTTTACGTCGGCGGGTCGGTCCGGGTCGCAGGAGAAGTTGCCGGGCGAGCGGACGTCGTAGGGCGTTTCCCAGATGAAGTTGAATTCGTTCATGAGGTAGGGGGCGTCCTTGTCGACTGAGGGGAGGGAGGCGACGAAGACCATGACTCGGGTGTCTTTGTCGATTAGTTCTTGGAGCGTTGGCCAGGTTTTTGGTGGGGTTGTTGGGGAGGGGGGTTTGTAGGCGTATTTGTCGAGGCCGGCCGATTTGAACTCCGAGGCTATGTCGGCGGGTTTTGCGTTGTCCGAGTTGACGAGGAGGAGGGTGACCACTTCATTTTCACAGTCAGTTATTCAGTTTAGCTGACAGACAGACGGGTACCGCGCATACCATCATTCGTATTCTTGTCCAACCACGACTTGATATCAGAAAGCCACGAGCTCAACTTCCCGGCATCCCTCAGAGCGCAGACAGAATGGCACATATGCCATTCCGAACCACTCTTATGAAACTGCCCCGACACGAGACGCACACCAGCGTCGAGCTGGATGGTGGTTTTATACTGTCTAAGAAAGATGACATTGCATTGTTAGTATGTACTGTCTATTTTCGACGACTCGTGGGTAAAGTAATCTCACTGATCATTCGTCGAAGATTCCCCCGAGGAATCCGCAGAGAATGGGCTGTCGTGGGCGCCCAAATGGGTGATTTCGTTGTACGGCTTGTCGCAGAGATCGGGGGAGTTGTTGCACGCTTTGGCGCGTGGGGATAGAGCCTTTCCGGCTGTGAGGAAGGGGAGGAGCCCAGCGAGGAGGGTTGTTGAGAGGAGTAGGCGGCGCATTTTGACTATTAGTGGTGTTATTGTTGTTGAGGTTAAGAATTATTGTATGTAGAGATTGAAATTGTACTGTACTGTACCCCTTACGGAGTATGTATACTCCACACCCCACAGTTGGTCTATTTTTACTTGTTTCTATTTTTATCCTCCTCCGCAATTCTTAGTCATCAAGGTTCCTGGTTCCCGGCTCAATTCCAACTGGATATGGCATACTCTGTAAGTGTACATAGATGCTATATGATATGTACTCCGTACACAATCATCTACTCCTCACAAAAGCCGCTCCCTTATACCGATTCTCCCGAACCACCGTCCTCACCGTCCTCCGCCACGACATCCCCGAACTCGGCGGATTCACCAAACCCTCCAAGTCCTCCACCTCTCTCCCCCGAAACAGCGAACCCCCCCAGACACGCGTAAGGTCGGCAACGACCTGATGCACGGTAAACGGATTCTCACAACGAAGGAGTCTGTTCCAGCGACGGCTGGAGTGGCGAGGCCGGCCGAAAAGTACCGCCAGACGCTGACGACAGGCGTGACGGATGCTGTCTTCGTGGAGCTGGATGTTTTTGTGTTGTAGTTTGCGGAGGAGAGCGAGCCCGCCAGTCCAGGGGGTTAGCGGGGTGTCATGGTTGGGGTTGTTGGATGGGTCGTGGTGGGTTATTGAGGCCTGGGCTTGCTTGGTGGATGGGCGCATTTTGAAGCTCCATGCGACTATGGCTGCTTGCATTTGTGGGTTGAATATGTCTTTGAGAATGTGGTCGTCTGCTTCTGAGGTAGATCCGGTTGGCCTTCTTCCCGCGAACGCGGCCGGTAGAGGTGACTTGCCGTAGTGGCTGGCGATCCATAAGGTGAAGACCCCGAGGTCGTCCCAGCGTCTTGACATGCCTACACGTTTGAGTAGCTCGATCCAGACATCAGAGGATACGAAAATTCCAACTGGCACAACGCGTTTCAAAACGCGGAAGATGAAGCCTATTTCGTCGTCTTCTTCCTCATTACGACGCCGGCGCCCTATCATCGGCGGCCCAACACCCTTCCTCCGTGGCGGGAGAAGCTGACCGATCATGAAATCTAAGCTGCTGTAGGCGAGTACTTCACGGCGCAGCGTCATCTCGTCAACCAATCTGGCGGCAGCGGTGAATTCTCTGGCCACGACATGTTTTCGAAAATGGACGTTAAACATTTCGGGTCCTTCGTCAGAGTGCAAGTCGAGAACCGCCAGTGTCAGGTTGTATTGTGGCCATCCCCGTGCCATATAGTGCTGGACCAGTAGGGATTCTTGTAAGCCTACGTCCTCAAAGGCGTCCGGGTGTAAGTCGCTCGTGAGAAGTTCTTGTAGAAGTAATCCACGATCCTCGATCGCCAGCTTCCGCACCAGCCGTGTGAACACGGAGTCGCCGACTGAGATACCCGACCGTTGGAGTGCATTGATCTTGTGCAGAATATCCTGACATCCATGCGCCCTAATTGCCAGTTCACGCAATGACTGCGGTCCAATACTTTCCGCTCCGAACATCCGTAAGCCGCCAACGACCATTTCAAACGTGAAAGCATTGGTGGCAAAAAGCCTTGCCGCAAACTCATCCTTGATGGGCTTCTTCTGCCTAAGCCAGTTGCCTCCTGGATTGGAGTTTTCGGGGTTATTCGTTGTCGGTAATGAGTCACTTTCATGACTCTTCGACTGTTGAGCAGTTGGCTCTGTTTGAAGGCCAAATCGATGCTTGGCGTATTCCTGAAGTTTCCTATACTTTCCTTGCTTTCTGTGCGTCTCGGCGTATTGAAGTAGCGGACGCATTACTTCGTAACTCTCAGGGTGATCCTGTCGCTCCGTGAGAAAGTCGTGCAACACCAACGCATCCTCAAAGTACCTATGAGACAGGAGGGTTATAATGATCGGGCCGTAAAGACAACGAAAATCGGTGTCCTGGCAGATTTCCAAAAAAGCTCGTAGAGCCGGAGGAGTCCCGATCACTTCAACCTCAGGGGTCGTCGGCGCATTTCGAAATAAGGGCGCAGTTATAGCCACTCTAAGAACTTGCACAATTTGATCCGGGTGCTGCAAGTGAGGATATCGGAGCATCTTGTGCCAAAACACAGTCTCTTTCAACATTCCACGTTCCAATAATCCACAGACGACACTGATGTAAAGCGGGCCCCATCGACTGCCCGTTTTATCCCATAGCTCTCTTGCATATCTCATTATGTGACTTAAAATCCAATCCCGTTTATCGCCTTTATACCCCAAGTCAACAAAACTCTGCCAGAGGAAGTCTGCTCTCTTTCCAACAACCGGGAGTTGCACATCGCTCACTCGCTTCGTCAAGCCGTCCCAGACGGCCAAAATGCCCTTTTCGCCATAACGCTGTTTTCTATAGCGAAGAAGTTCCTCCCAAAGCGCAAAGTCATGCTTCCGAGATGGCGAGTCCACGAGCCGACTCCCAATGTTATCGGAATGGCCCAGATCCGACTCGAACTCGAGCCTCTCCGGTTGCAAACTCAACAAGTCCACGGAGTCGACAACACCACCAGCTGTATCCTGGCAAGTATCCTCCCGCGCAGGTTCAATTTCGTGAACTCGAAAGCTCGGGCTCGCCCGTGTCTGGTGACCGTGCCGCCGTGTTTGAATTATGCTACCCCAATTGGACTTCGGCTCGATTTGACAAAGACCGGTTCTCCTTGACACCCTTCTTGGCTGACATCGTAGGCTCCTGTACTCCCACCCTAATTGCCCAATCCCAATTGGCGTTGACAGCAGACAGTCGAGAATCGAGACGGCCGACGGTCTCCTCAATAGTCGAAGGAGAGCCGGACACATGAGAAGAGTGGAAAGAGGGACGAGAAGGAAGCGATTTGGACGTCAATCATCTTTATTAACCGCTTCCAAGTCGACGGTGAAGTTCACATAAATGCGAATATCAATAATTGTAATCCGTAAGAAAGAAAACCGATTCTCCTGGAATCTCCAGCTTTTGTTCTCCAGACAAACACCATTCCATTTACGGTTAGCGGGTGGACCACCCGCCTCACGTGCCCATTACTAAGCCGAGTTAGCTGATGGGCGGAAGAAACAGGAAATCGATTTCCGTCCGGGAGAAGCTTCAACGCCGTCCGTCTCTCGTCTTTCTTCCTTCCTGCCATTGCTTTCCTTCTGGCTATTCTTCGTCGACCTCCAGAACTCCGCAATCATGGTGGCCCGCACTATCCCCCGCATGGCCGGGTGAGTTTCTTCCAATCCAATTCCCCCGGCCCCAAGTGACGAACGGAGTGCCCGCGCAGAATTCATTCGGGTGACGTTTTGGATAAATGCCGATTCAACCGTTGCCTTGGGCCAGCGGAGTCTATCTATCTTGCTATCGTCGCGGTTTGCTTGCGGAGGCTTTTTTGCTAACGCAGCTTGATCGTGAATAGGTTCATGTTCCGCGAGAACCGCGTCCCTTACTACCAGCGTCTGTACCAACAACACGACGGCAAGCGTCAATGGTGGAAGGTCAGTTGCCAGTTTAGTTGCTTTTGTGTGGATCGATAAGCGTGTCTTGAGAAATGATAGCTTCTCTGTTATTTGTTTGTTATTGACACCGGTGCTCGTGGACTGCAGACCAAGAGCAGCCCTTGGCTTATGTACCCCTACCTTATTTCGACTTATGGCTTGGGCGCTGGTAAGTTTTTTCTGGAAATTCTGTCTTCGTGGTTGGTGATTGTCTGTCTAACATCGTTGTGGTAGCGTGCACCTATGCTATGATCCGTATGATCTTGGTTAGTATTCCCGTGCTTCGTTCCCCTCTGATATTGGGTTTATATAGGCATATGTATGCTGACTTGTCGAACAGGGCCACAAGACCTGGATCGGCCAGGACTAAATGGGGTAATGGACGTCGGCAAGCTTGCTAGGACTAGTGGTTTTTCTCGTGACGGTGCATTCCGACTTGTCGTTGCGCTGTGTTGATGGTTGTATATAAGATATGGCTAGAATTATGGAAGGGTGTTCTGTCTGAGCTTTTATCATTTGATTTCTGCTAGAAGGCGTTGCAGCGATGCAGGATTATGCGGGAATGGACCTATAACAATTTGGGCAAATGCCCGGATACTGATTAGGTATTGGTATTGTCTGGCTCGTATTCATTGGACTCTGTACCATGTCTCCCTAGCAAGTGGTAAACCCAGTCTATTCAAACGTCAAAGGTTCGCCCTTCGCCATATCTTCACTAAGTAGAACGGCATATTGATGTTTCTGTTCCACTCAAAGTAACGTAAGAAAGCATATTCTCTGTCTTATCTCCAGACTCCTTAGGTCCTTGATACAATGCATGCATTGTCACAGCGGTTGGGAATTGATGGTCATGTTTTGAATATGGTATGGCGGCACCCTTAGCTGGCTTTTATCAGGCGGATGGCCCTGTGTCCCGCAACCCTCGCTTGTCCTCGTAGCAGTGTTTTCGCAACAGAGTAGTCAGACTGAACTGACTACATTAGGCCAATGTGTATCTGCGAGAACTCGCCATCCAGGTGCAGTTTGTATCCGATATGCGGCGTAGGTCGTGTGATGACATCCCGCGATTCTCATCGACGAATCCAGCGGAGATTCCACAACTCCAGTGGGAAGGACAACCGGCCTCCAAGGCGCGTATGCCGGCGAGTATCAATGGAGAACTGCTTGCTTGCGTGCATCTTATTTCTTCTTCGTCGGCGGAGGAACCCCCTCACTCTCCCTCAACTCTGCCAACTTCTTCTCCCGCTGAACCAACCGCTCCCTCTCCTCCTTAATCATCTGCTCAACCGTCTTCCCAGCCTCCGCCAACCGATCCAGCTCCGTACTCTCCGTCGCCCGACTATACGGATTCCCAGGACTATCCGAAAACGGAATCTCCGCCGTCCTCCCGCCACCATTCCCAACCTGCCGCTGCAACATCTTAGCATGCTTCCCCCCACCCTTCCCCCTCTGCATGTGCATCTGCGCCGGCTGCCCCATCCCATTCCCCCCAGTCAGGATATCATAAAACTGCTCCACGGGCTCATTGAACACAACCTCCTCGTAATTCTGCGAAACAATCACATCCCTCCTCTCCCGCTTCCCGTCAGCGTCCGGCCCGTACGGGTGCAGCTTTAGACTGTGCCAGAGCGTCTGCGGCTTCTCGGTCGACTCCGGCACGAAGTACAGCTTGATCTGGATCTCGAACTCGCCCCAGCCGGTCTCCGTTACTTCGAAGGGGGGCTGGTCGCGCGTGCGCACGTTCTGGGCGTAAGTTTCGTGGAGTTTGAATTGGACTTTTTTGAGCCAGTAGGTTATGTCGGTGTCGTTTATGCCTTTGACGTAGACGCGCCATTGGTGGGTGTGGTCTGGGGGGACGCCTTCGGGTTTGTTGTTTGGGTCGAAGGGTTGGGCTTCGCTGCCGAAGACTGGTTTTATGGTTTTGGTTAGGTTTCTATACGCATGTCGAGTATATGGTGACTGCTGGGTGTATGGAACGAACCGAATGGTCTGAATATTGAAACTCCCTGCGAGTTTCGTCAGTGGCTTTTTTCTTGGTAGAATTGTTCCTTCGATGGTACTTACCCTGACGCGCTTAGTACCAGTTGCAGCGGGCATATTGCGATAATGTCTCCTCTGTTGTCAGTCGCGTTGGATGCAAGGCAAGTGAAGTGAAGTGGTTGAGGCTAAGACGAAGTCCACCAGAATCCACTCCACGTGACCAAAGCGGAAGTCTCGGCGTCGGAAATTCCGAAAGGAGTAAGTCCTGAGCAACGCATCGGATCGGAGCTCTGGAGCTGATGAACTCATAAGAAGACTTTCTTACTTCTCAATCTGAGAACAGACCTATACATACTCACTCTCCTCTCTGCCATTATATACCTACTCTAATACCCTACAGTAACCCAATATGGCCTCCAAGAGATTGGTCGTCGCGGGCGGAAACGGTTTCCTGGGTACGTCATCAGGCACATACATACATAGCCATCTACATCTATAACAAACAGCTAACTGCGATTCTCTCTATCTTCTCTCAGGATCCAGAATCTGTAAATCGGCAGCGGCCCGAGGCTGGTCGGTGACGAGCCTAAGGTACTTACTACCATAATCCAACCACCTAATCCAACCGTCCTATGTACTCACAACGACTACTTATATATAGTCGATCCGGAGAACCGCAATGGGACGCCGTGACAGGCTCGCACGAACGGCCCAGCTGGGCAAGCTCGGTAGAATGGGCAAAAGCAGACATCCTAAAGCCGGAGACGTATAAGCCGTTCCTTGGCGGTGCGAATGCCGTCGTGCACACTACAGGGATTCTACTAGAGGCCGACTACAAAGGGGTTATTTCGGGCAAGGAGCCGATTGTGGGCGGGTTGCAGAAGGCGTTTTGTTCGTCCAAGTTGGGGAGTCAGAATCCGCTTGAGAGGAAAGAAGGGGAGGAGTTACAGCCCAAGGAGAGTGGTGGGCAGTTGACCTACGAGCTTATGAATAGGGATTCTGGTTTGTTTACACTTGTTCAGCGCGGTTGGTTATATGTTTATTCGAACTGACATGTGGTGGTTGGTTTGTAGCTATTGCGTTAGCACAGGAATCCTCCAAGGAACAGGTCCCAACGTTCGCCTTCATTTCCGCCGCCGGCGGTGCGCCAATTCTCCCAAGCAGGTATATCACAAGCAAGAAGGAAGCCGAGTCAACCATCTCCGCGCAGCTGCCTGATCTGCGGAGCATCTTCATACAACCTGGTTTCATGTATGATTCGAGCAGAAAGCTCACCCTGCCAATAGCTTTGGGTGGCTATATGGGTTCCCAGGTCAATAACCTCCTTGGCAATAGACTTGGCTTCCTAGGAGTCATGGTAGCAAAACCTTTACAGGTAGATGCTGTCGGCCAGGCGGTTGTTGAGGCTATCGAGGATGAATCAACGCACGGGGCAGTCGGACCAAAACAGATAGAAACGCTGGCGACCAGGGCATGGAGAAAGAACATGGCCTGAAGGTTTTGCCGGGAGCAAAGCCCTCGTCTGAAGTTTTGTCCAGATTTATGATATCACTGTAAGTGAACGGTAAGACCCGGGCATGAAGAATTAACGCGCATTTCGGTTCTCGCTCCAAGAATTATTCCATTGTAAATTAATACACGGTCTCCGACCAATATCATATCATAGTACCCCGCTCGAAACTGTCGCGAATTTCCGTAGTATACTTTGAAAGAAGTCAGCCTGGAAGCATCGTGTCAGTATTTGAACACAAGCACGTACCTTGTTGTAGAAGCGCGACAGCTTTTGGTTGAACTGCTTGTTCTTCTCGTTGATGAAAGTAACATCGGGTTCTTCCTCGCCACGGCGCTCCCTGCGTTTCTTGAGACGAACCTCCTCGGCCTTTTGCAAATCGCCCACCAGCCTATCGACAGCCGCCCGGTTGGGTTTATTCTCTGTAAACCCAACAGTATCCGCAGTTGAGTAGAACGACCCATTCCGATCCAGAGCAACCATCTCGCCATTATCAGTCTCCACAATCTCCAAATCACCATTCGAAGCCGCCTTCTCAATAGCAGCCAGCTTCTCCCTCTCGTAAGCCTCGTAATCAGGTTGCAGTTCGCGCATCTGCCGCTTGTACACCTTCCGCGCATCCTGCGTATAATCCTGGAATGCGACATCGTCGCGACGACGCTGCTTCTTTTCCACCCGTTTATCCCATCGCTCGGACTCGTCGACGGTCCAGTCCCAGGCGCGTTTGCGTTCGAAGTCTTCGCCGGATGCTTCCGTATCGGCTCTTAGGAGGTTGTGGGAGGCGAATGCATGTTTGCGCGATAGGCTAGACATCACCCCTGGGTCGGTGGCTAGACGTTGGGTTTCTGCTGCTGTCTCTTTCAGGTTACGTTTCGTAGCGTTTTTCTAGTTATAGTCAGTATATACATAGCAAAGTCAAGCAGTCGTGAATGCTTGGAGGTAACTATAGGTACTCACAGCTCGGGCTTGTAGTGCTTTGAATCTCTCTTGTCTTTGGTGTGCCTTGGCTGCATTGTCGTCCTCTGCGGGTTCTGTGGTTGTTTCTTTTGTTTCTTCACCGGTTGGCTCCTTTTGCTCGGGATTGCTTGATGTGTCCGCAGAGTTGTCGTTTGGTTCTTCGGCAGGTCGGTCGTCAGTCGAGGCGGGTTGAGGCGACTTGTCGTTGTTGTTCTTGTTCTTGTTGTTGTTGTTTTTTTCGGGAGAGTCTGTGGCAGGCTTCTCAGCCTTAGTATTCCGTTTAGGAGGCATGATCGTATGGTCGTGAGCAAATTGAAGGAGGCTCCAAGTGAGAAGAGCTAGATGGCGATGCGATGAAGTTGCCTGAGTTGCAGGTTTGATGGCACATGACATAGGGAAGAAGCAACTCTCACCGCCCTCGGATAAACATAAGACCAACCCCACACTTCTCCATATCAGCTGACCCAGACCCATATCTAAAATCAACCTCATCGATGCCTCCTTTCAAGAAAACGGCCTTAACCAGTAATCCAACAAGGACAAGACACTGTCTCTGTAAAAACAGACACCCGCTGAAGCCATTGACTTCCGTACTACCACATATCCGCAATGTCTGGACAAAAAGCAAGAGAGACAATCCCAGGTCTAGGCCCTCACAATCCGACATAGTACGCTTTCTCCTAAACGAGTCCACACAACAAGGACACGACCGCATTCTACCCCCAGTGATTGAGCATCAACTTCGGAACACTTTCCTCGCAGACTCGCCATCGAGCAGTCTCGAGCAAGAACTATCCGACGCCATCAGGCGAAAGCGCAAAACAGAAAGGGCCTCCCTGCGGACCCTTGACCGTATATTGAATCGACATGAACTACGACGATTCATCGAGAACACCACGAGTGATGAGCAGTCGGATTCTGAATTGCGAAAGTTGCAAAATGAACTCGGGAAGCCGTTCAGACGGCTTAATCAATCCTACCATTCGCGTTACGAGTTGTTGCTACTTCTGAACGGGATAGTTTCGCGGTTGGAGAGATTGGGGGGCTCTGTGATTAGCCGCTTGTTTTGTGCTGGGATGCGGTATGCTTGTTTGTGCTTCTCGGCTCCTGCTCTGGATCGCCATTTGAGGGGGTTTCGAGCCGTCGAGGGCGAACTAGCGCAGTTGAGATTCGATCTGAGTGTTGGGCTGATCGAGGCGCTTCTTTCGAATCTTCGAATTGCTCAGTTTGAGAACCCGGATTACGATCTGGGTCCCATGGCCGATGTGGTCTTTGGGAGTAAGAATGAGAACGGAGATTCCAAAGAGGACGCTGTTTGCTTGCATGATATCCTGCACTGGAATAACCCGGAACACGCCGAACCACATTCGCTAGGATTCTACATCTTCTTTCTCGCGCAACTGGACAATACAGGTCGACCGTTGCTGGATTCACTATGGCATCGATTCATCAAAACAATAACTGATCATCCCTCACCGGAATCCTTACAATCCGCCTACGCCTGCGTACTAGCCCTACACCGTCCCGAGAATCCCAAAAGAGCCGCAATCTACCTCTACAATCTCTCACAATCCCTAAACAACACACTCCCCGATATCTCCCAATTCCACGACCTAAACTCCATGCTCGCCATCGACGAACTCCGAACCGTCATAGCCCGCTGCGCCGGCAAAGACGAACGCAAGAAAATCCTCGAAAGCCACCTAGGCCACATCGAACAACGACTCGGAATACAATGGCACTCCGAAAAATCCACACACACCAGCATCACCGACCCAGCTCGCATCGTCTCAGAACAACACCCCCTACTCACCCTCGACCCCGACGGCAACGCCGACGTCGACACAACCGGCCTCGAAAGCCAGCAACGCCTACTCACCGAAATCCGCACATTGGGCAGCTCCAAATCCGCCGCCGACCTAGGCGTCATCGCCGACCTACTCAACGAACACGAAGGCACCGAAATCCCCATCCAAATCCAAATCCAGAACCCTGGTTCCAAAGATCCTGAAAACCCTGAGGATCCTGAGAATCCTGAGAATCCTAGGAAGTTCGAGTTTCTCTGGATTCCCCACTTGTCGCCCATTGAATTCCCTATCCCTAATCCTCAAACACCCGATTCCCCGGAGAACGGAAAAGTCTCGGTTTCTTCGTTGTTAAGACAAGACGCATCCACACCCTGGTCCCCGCCTAAACTCGGCCTTCTCCGCGCCCGGCCGTACCTAAACGGGGCCCCGAGGACAACGGGCGAACGCACGCTACATCTCATGCAGCTTGGGTACCTCCTCGCGAGGCCCAGGGTGTTTTCTCCTCCCCCTCCTCCCCCTCCTCCTCCTTCTTCCTCTTTCTCTTCCTCGAACACTGCGGGAACGGGAACGGGAACGGAAACGGGAGTTGGGGACAGAGAAACCCGCCAATGGAGAGAAACCGGTTACGTTGTAACCTGGGACCGCGTTAACCGGTCCTTCTTGGTCGTTTTTGTTGGACGAGCGCGTGGTGTCGTCGGTGTTGATATTGATTCCGATGTCGATGTCGATGTCGATGTCGGGGTCGGTGCTGGTAGTGGCAATGGTAGGGCTTTTCTTTCACCGCATCCTTCTCGGTTACCGCGCGGTTTTGGTCTTGGTGTTGTAACGGAGATTAGGGTTGGGGTTGAAAATACCGGGTCTGAAACTGAGTTTGCGCGGTCGTCACTTGAGGCGCTTCGGGCTGATTACTCGGCCTTTGGTCCTGTTGGGAGGTTCTGGATCGATGTTGATCCTACGGTATTGGGGGATTGACTATGTAGACTGCGGGTATTTCTTCGAATGTTAAGTTACTCGCCAAGTGGTCTTGTTTGCTCTTGCTTACTGTATATACGAACTGTATACCCTGGCGCTTTGCGCATGCTTTGGTTATCACTTAGTCTGTACTTGTTACTGGGTATCATGTCGATGCATATGTATATAAACAGTTGATGCACACCAAACCACAACCAAAGTAAAAATGATGCCATGCCATGCCATGCCATGATCAAAACCCCCAAACACCCCTCCCAAATAGAAGACATAGAGAGAAAATAAAAATCAAGTATCCAACAACTTGACCGGAATACTCGGCTCATACCCCTCCTCCTCCCACCGCTCCAACAACCGCACGGCGAGCGGCTTCAACTGAGCATTGGAGACACACTTCTCCAAGTACGTGTACGTCTCGTCCATCTGGCGGTTTTCGCGGAGCAAAATGGCGTAGATCAGCGCAGCTTTCGGACTGCCGTGGGTGGCGGCTAGGTGGTACCAGTCGAAGGCTAGTTTCTCATATTCTTCGCGACGGCGGGATACGCCGAAGATGTAGCTGACTTCTTCGGAGAGGTATGATGAGATGGAGGTGAGTTTTTGGGAGAGGTTTTCGGGGAGGAGGGTGTGGAGGTGGGATGCTAGTTGTTTTATGTAGTTGATGGCTGCTGTTGCTGTTGCTGTCGCTGTTTTGGTTGGTTCTGCGACCTCGTCATTGTTGTTTTCATCTTTGGTCTGCTTAGTCTTATTCTCTCCTCGTCGCGGAAAACGCCCGTGGAAGGTGAGATAGTAGAAATTGGCCAGTTTTCGACACGCCTCGGGGTTCCCCGACATGGCTGACTGGCACATACATTGCTCGTACATTTCGAGATCGCCTTCGATCATCACGAGCCGGGCATAATTGAGCAACGCCTCGGGATCTTGATACTCCAATGCAGCCTTCTTGAGAGTCTCGTCCACCGCCTTCTTATCGCCCACAGACCCCTTCAGCCACGTGTAGATTTGCCAGGGCGGTTCGATGTTTTTTGAACTCGTGATATCGTGCTCAGGGATAGGCATTAATCTGGTGGGATAGATGCGCGGCCATAGCTTGTCCATCATGGCGATGGCTTCGGTGAATTTGCCGCTGCGGCCGAGCAGCTTGGCTTGCAACAGCATTGCTGACGCAACCTCCATTTGTGCCAGCTGCTCGACTTGGTCGATGAGGGGGGTCCGCGTGGTAACAGAAGTGGACCTAATGAACGTTGCCGCCGTGTCAAGTATAGGTTTCCGTACACCGGCCGCTATAGCTGCAGTTCTGGCCCACTGGCCAACTTCCATGGAGAGCAAATCATTCCTAGAGAACGCTTGGATTACATTGCTGATTCCCCAAACGACGTCGACGTCTGCAAGTGATGATATCAAATAAGCACATCACAAATATAAATGTATCGCCACTTATTCGTTCAACCAAGCACGACAATCCAAAACAACATAACATACCCTTAGAGACGGACCGAATGGCATGAGCAGACGGCGGATTCTTAGAAGCAACAGCAGCCAGCTCGCGAGCTACAGACTTAAAAGTCTTTGCACTGAGATAGGGAGGAATATTCGGAAAATCATAAGACTTGGAAACTTCAAGATACTTTTCGCCGTGAGCTTCGATGTTTTGAAGGTATGGACGCGGGTCTCCGGCGGCCGACTCTGTCATTAGGTAATCGTTCGTGAACAAGGGCACTTTCGTTCGCCGTCGTTTGGATAACGATGGGGTAGCCCATTTCGCGCATTTCGGAGGGGTGGAATGGAAGGGTCGGGAGGATGTTGCTGTCCTTCTATCGTTGAGAACATGGTGGGTGTTCGTATGTGGTGGTGATAAAGGGTGCCGCGATGGCGGTTGCAATCGCGGCCATTTGGGGAGGGAGGATGGTGGTTTTCGGAGGGACATAGGATGATCACTGTTGGAATTGAAAAGAGAGAAAGGGGTATTGGTCTCCGGGAGGAAGTTGGCAGGTTGACAATGGACGATGAACGATGGAGTTGCGGCGAGAAGAAAGTTGGAGTTCCGCGGATCATACCTAACCCTAATGTTCCAAACCCTAATCAGGAACTGAGTCAAACAATCCAAACACCAGATACATATTCCGAGGCGCATCAACGACGGCAAGGTCAGACTCATACTGACCAACAGGTGGTTGTCCACAATCAACAAGACTCTCTAAGCCACCAGACATGCTCGACCAAATGGGACAGCCAGAGAATTGCAGAATAACAAAAAGCAAACTCCGGTATATGATATACATACAAGACCAATCAAATCGTACAAGGAGAAAAAACAACACCCAAGTCCAAATATATCTAATAAAGAACAAGGGCCCGAGGACATGATAAAAAGGAGGACCATCATCCACACGACACGCTATGCCATTAACCAACCAGCCGATACATCCACACACACAACGCAACACGACACAACACAACGCACAATCAGATCACTCCATAGTCGCCTTAGCACCAACCCCCTTGAGCGTCTCGATGATCTTCTCCGCATCCTCCTTAGGCACAGACTCCTTCAGAACCTTGGGCACATTCTCCACGAACTTCTTACTGTCCACCAACGAAAGACCAAGCATCGACTTGATCTCCTTGATAATCTTCGCCTTGGACGAGGCGTCGACTTCCTCCAGTTTGAGGTTAAATAGCGTCTTTTCTTGTTGCGGCGGTGCGGCGTCTTCTTCCTCGGCTTCGGCGGGTGCGSCCGCCGCTGCGGGACCGCCAGCGCCGGGGCCCATGGCGAATCCGCCAACGGGGAGGTCGGGGATGTTCAGGCGGGACTTAAAAGAAAAAAGTTAACAAGACAGGTTACATTAGCGAGGAATAGATAGATAGATATAAGAGTCGGAGTGAAACGTAGGTAGGGTATGAAAGGAAGCAACCAACCTTCAAACTCGACACCAATTCTGCAGTCTCCAACAAGCTCAATTGGCTGACCTGGTCCACAATCTGCGCGATCTTGGGATTCGACGGTGCCGCTGCCGCTGCCGGCTCAGCCTCTGTGGACTGCCATCTCCGACTGGGTATCCGCTGCTGCGAAAGATATGCGGAGGACGACGAAAGGCGCGTCGATGGACGGACGAGCTGTCTGCAGCACCGGGCTGCGGCTTGGGAAGTGATAGACATGCTTGGCTGCAACTGAGGTATTTCGACCTGTAATAGAAGCAATGGCGGGATTATCGTGGACGATGGAGCTGCCGCTGGTGCTGGTGAATTTCGGCGACTCCAACTTTGGGAAGAAAGCAAATCCTCGCCGGTCCGGGGTTTCTTCCGGGTCACGTGGGATATACTCGAGTTGGCCAATCACAGCGGACTCCGAGAGTCTACCAGTGCTGTACGATTCGGATGAACATTCTACATAATGATATGGATGTACACGAGTACACAAGTAATGCTTTTATTTCTAACAATCCCATTTTCCATACCAACAATAGATTAGAGTATTATCATCATAACAAACAATCACTTTAATCTTCATCCCAGTTCGGGTTAGGACCCGGCGGCTTCGGTCCTCCCGCCTGTCGCGCAACAATAATCTGGTCAACACTCAGCACGGTTCGCGCCGCCTCACTGGCAAGTCGAATGGCCGACTCCTTCGTAGCGATGAGATCGAGAATACCCTCGTCTATGGCGTCAAGAGTGCCTGTTTGAGAACCCTTCTCCAGGTCTACCCCTGTGGTCCAATAGGGCTCCTCCTCTTCACCATTCTCACCGCCTGATTTCCTGTCGGCGCGGTGGTGCGCCGTATACAGACGAGAGAGCACTTCAGTGGCATCTAGACCGGCAGATTCGGCGAGAGTGCGCGGGATTACCTCGAAGGCGTCCGCGAACTTTCGAATAGCGTGCTGGGGCAAGCCCGGCGTCTTGTCTGCGAATTCAGAAATGCGCTCGACAAGCTGAATTTCGGTAGCGCCTGCGCCGGGAACAAGTCGGGGGTCCTTGGTGATGGCCTTGACGACGTTGACACCGTCGTCAATGGCACGCTCGACGTCCTCCAGGTGGTTTTGCGTCGCGCCACGCAGGACAATGGTCGATGTCCGTGTCACGGCGTTGGCGTCCTCCTGGCTGAAAACGGTGACACGGTCGCCGCCAATCTCGGTAGTCTCGACAACATCAATGTTACCCATCTCATCGGGCATGGGAGCTCCCAGACGTGCAAGAGGGGTAGCGCCAACGACGCGGCAAAGTCGACGAAGCTCGAACTTAGAGAGAATCTTGATGGTGAGAATGTTGAACCGGTTCAGATAGTGCTGGGCCAGCTCGCCAATTGTAGACCCGGCGACGACAACGCGGAGACCAGAATCATGAAGTTCCTTGATGGCCGCCTCGAGGCGCTCCTCCTCACCCTTGCTGTAGTTAAGCATCTCATTTGCATTCTTCAGGAGCACGGTACCCTTGGTCTCTGTCTGCGCGACATCAATCGGGCAACTGAAGACTCCAACCTTGGCCTTTCGAGCCTTCTTAATAGTTCCTTCCGGCTCCCTAGCGAAAACCATACCCTTAAGCACACGAGACTGCTCTAGGCTGCCACCCATAATCTTAACGACTCGCACATTGTCAACGTTGAAATTGACAGGGTTCTTCGGCAAAACGGCAAGAACCGCCTCCGCAACCAACGGAGCCAAAACATCCTCATTCCCCGACTGCTTACTAGCAACCACGGTACGAATAGCCTTGCTCAGCTCAGCCTCCGAATGTAGCTCCTTCAACCTATCCACCTCCAAGTCTGTACCTGGTCAGTAAAACCACACACAAAAATGATCATTTGAAGTAAAAGGGGGGGAATAGGATAACCAACCCTCCAAACACTTCAACGCAAACCCCTGCGCCTTCTCAAACCCCTGCACAATATCACTGGTCTTCAACCCCACCCTTAGCAACTCCTCCGCCTTCCTCAACATCTCCCCCGCCAAAACAATCACCAAATTAGTCCCATCTCCCATCTCCGCATCCTGCTGCTGCGAACTCATAACTACCAACTTCGCCGCCGGATGCACCACATCCAGCTCGCGCAGAATTGTCGCCGCGTCCGATGTCAGAATCATCTTCTGGAGGTGGTTGATGACGATCTTGTTGCGGCCATAGGGGCCCAGGGAGCTCTGGACGGTTTGCGAGATCGCTCGGCAGGCTTCGATGTTGCGAATTACGGCACCATCTTCGGCGTCGATGCTGTGGGTTTTCTACTGTTAGTCGAAATTCATCCTTTTTGCTTTTTCTTCTTTTCTTCTTGTCTTGTACATTGCTGTTCGGGTTTGCTTCGTTGGGTTCTGGGGTATTGCTGAGTTCTGTAAACGTACTTCTGATATCCAGGCTTGAAAAGACCCCCCTGTGAGGGTCCAGGCATGGCTAGCGACATTTCTTAAAATTAAGGCTTGACTTCCAACCTCGAATCAATTCAAGAAAAGAAAGGTTGGGAGAGACGAGGAAGGGGGGAGAAAGTGATAATTGTCTGCCCGCTAATTTTTGGCGGAGCAAGCTTGAGATGTTCTGTGGCTGTTTGAACTGTTTGCATTAGGTACAGTACCGTAATACCTTTACAGTACCGGTACCGGGTAAATATGGTTCCGCTGCAACGCTTTGTCTTTGGCCTTGCTTCTCCGATGGACTCTCTCATCAACGACAGAGCAACCTGGATTCAATTTGAGAAAGTATACTATTTACCATTATGCACATATGCCTGCGTTTGGACAATATCATTTTACCAGCCAAAGGAACTAGAAACTTGCTTGAATCCCGGCACTACGCTTCATCAGCTACCAACGGCCTACAGAGACTACACGGAACCACTTACCAAAATGCCTAATCGAAGAACACCCACTATCCTCATAGGTATTCTCAGCTTTCGGTAGCCTGCAGTCGGAGTCAGAGTCACAATCAGGGAAAGAATGAAACATGCCTCTCATCAGAGACGCATGATAATACTTACCACTCTCGAATGGCTTCCATACGATTGTAACTCTGAGAGATCCATAGTCAGTACCACCGGGTTTCATAGTGGCGAGGGGATATATATATGGCCGTGACTCACCGTCGGATGCGTTGACAGAAATTGTGGAGGTGTTCCTTGTTCTTCCTTTTGCATACGGCCCCAACTGTAATTTCTCATGGTGAGTCACGCAGGATTAAGGAGAAGAAGGTGTCTGTGTCAAAGAGAGCCTTACAGTCTGGCGGCGGCTTCAGGGTTGAAACAAGCCTTAGACATCATCACTGGTATCTTTCGTCAGCCAGCGTTCACAGAAGCATGTACTCAAACCAAAGGAGTCCATACTCAATCCGATATTGTCTGCTTCAGCCTGTATACAGCATGAGAAAGAAAGCCGTCAGAATCAAAGACCCGTGAATCTTCCTCACAAGGCAAACTAGGAGCCAGAGACACTATACTCACCTCTTGCGTCCGCGAATTGGGCAAGCCATACACGAGATTCAAGGCCAAGGACGGGAGCTGACCCGAGATATCGAACATCGCGGAGATCAGAAACACAGCGCCAATAGTAAGAATACTATTGCTCATGCGTTCACCGGGATGGTGAGCCACGACATGCGCAATCTCATGGCCCAATACAGCGGCCAAACCATCTTCATCCCCGCAAATCGGCAAGATTCCCGTATAAACAAATACTTTGCCACTGCGGTACAGTAAGTTAGCCGGTTAGTTCTAGGGGGTGAAAGGACTGGGTTGCAACAGATTTTATATATATTTACCCAGGCAGAACAAAGGCATTCACCATCCCGTCATCCCGAATGACATGAACCTTCCAATTCGCACCATCAATCGGCGCCAGTGGAATCAATCGTTGCAACACCCCATTCACCCTACCGGTCAACGGATGATTCTCCGGAAGGATCTTCCCCTTGTTTGCCCGTAGAACCTCGCTATAACTCTGCCTCCCCGTATTCAACTCCCACTCGTACGGAATGCAATTAAAGCGTTGACGACCTGTCATCTGGTAATATAGACATATATATATAAGTTATCCAAGTAACTTCTCTTCGAAACGAATAAGGCGACAAGACAAATACCATACATACCTCAACCGTATCACTGTTATAAACATACAACCCCCCAAGAACCAACCCAACAAGAACAAAATGCTGCGGCCGTGCTGCATACAGCAATTTCATAATTATCGACTCCCTATACCCCCCATATCCAGGCCCTCCTCCGCCCGCGTCACCGAACCGTTTATACCTCGCGCTCCGCGGGATGCCGCTCGAAAAGCATCGAATATTTGTTGTTGTTGTTGAAGGTGACGGGCTTGTAGGGGTGCCGGGGATGCATTTCAGTGTGCTAGATCGTGGTTCTGGTTTTGATCTCGGTCTTCCTGCGGCAGTTGAATGCGTGGTCAATCCGGTGGATGACAGTTTCGACCGCGAGGTCGGATGGTAGCATGGTGACTGTGGTCGCGCGGAATGAGTGGTATATTGGAGATTGGTACTGGAAAAGACTGTTATTCGAGGTATCCTGGAGTGGAGTGTTTTTGGTGGTGCCGATGACGATAGTTGCGATAGGTGAGGATGGGCGGCGCGACGAGGTAGAAACATGGTCGGATGCTTCACACGTAACGTAGTGGTTGTAGGCTATATGCGAGGTGATTGTCTATGTATAGTCGTACCATTACTCCTTCAATCGGCGGGTTTGCAATTTGAAGCTGTCCGAGTGCGAGTCAAGTTGATTTGATTACTTCCGTACGCCCTTGATCGGGCCTACGTTTGTTTGTCCGGAGCCATCTCCGACGTTGAGATCTGCGTGCGATCTAGACTTTTTCTAACGACAAGTGAGCTATCGGTCTAACCTAACAACAATCAGAGTCAAACAGTTAAACAACAACAGCCAGCGGTATATAGCAAATAAAGATGTGTATGTATGTACCCAATACCCCAACCATCACCATCACATAGAATCCCAGGTATTATAACAAACATGAAATCATCAAATCGCAGAAATTACCAGACCAGGAACCATATAAATGAGCAATTAAGGAAGAAACGTAGACAAAACATGTGGTAACCAAAGCCTGTAAATCCAAATGCAACAAGGTTATTAGTTTAGTATGTAATAAGGAGACATCAATCAAGCATGAATCGTTCAAAAAAGTAACAGAAATATAAAATAACTCAGTAAACAAGCACGAGTAGCGTAACAACGAAGTGGTATCACGGCAGGAAAAAGGAAAAGAAAAGAAAAGAAGAGGAAAAAAAGAACCAGGGTATAAGGGTTTATAAACCAAACCAGACTGCAAAATTAACAATGCGCAAGTTTTGTAGGTTCATTCTTCAGTCAATGCGTCATCGCCAGTCTCGCGCCATTCTTTAGATCGTTCGGCTAGTCGTCTAATTCCCGAAACGCGCCGAGCCCAATGCGCCTCCGAGGACGTTCGGAATGTATAAGCGCGTTGAGATGAAATCACTCCAATGGCTTGAAGCACCGCTTTGCGCGAGTCGCGTGCAAACACAGCGGGATGGTTGATCCATTCCATGGCGGCTTCCAAGTCCGCATCAAGAGCGGCCATGATACGCGTGTCCACAGAAGCACTTGGTGCCATAGCTGGAGTTTCGGGGACGGTAAACGAGTGATTCTCTGGGAAAGTTAACGACCCCGGCGACGATAACGCGGGACTGTCTGCATTGCTGCCAGGTTCCGCAAGGCTTGCAGGTTTCGTTGCGCTTGGTGGAAGGGGTGGCAAACTACCCTTCCCTAGACCCATCAATATACTCCGAGTTTCGGATAGAAGATGCTGTGCTCGATCTTGCTGCCCACGAGAGACCAGAGTCAAAGCTCTACTCAGCATGTCGGATGCAAGGAGCTCCATCCGACGCTGTATGATGGACGGGTGAGGAGGGATAGGCGGGGTCCTCGGCCGTGTGGAGCTTCTACTTGCCTTGGGGTTCTGTGGGAGCATGGTTATAGGGAGGAGAGTCGGTCGTGGCGGATGCGTCAAATGCCCATCACGGAGAAGATCGCCATAAGTGAGGTCGGCCTGGATGAGTGGAACTTCTTCGACGCTCAGCGTTCGCGGCTCGTCGCCATCCAATCCGCCACCTAAGGCTTCCAGTCCAGACACCAGGTTTTCCCAAGGATCTTGAGGCATGGCATCCTGAGACGCGTTGTCTGGTTGAATAACCAGCTGAGCCAGGACATCCCGCTTGTCTCCAAACCTTAGATCTCCGAGGGCGGCCTCGGCATCTCGTCCGGTGGCTCTCTTTGTAGTATGAAGAGCGCCTGTAATCTTCACGAATTTGGCAGGAGACCCCTCTGGCAGATGTAGTTTTAGTTTCACGTTCTGATGCGAGGTAGTTTGCAGTGCACCCAGGCAGCCTGCCACGGACTCCCGCAACATCATCCAATCTTTCACATAGACGTAGCACCCCTTGGTGCGAGTGGATATTTCTATCACAGTGTCCGGTTTATGGGAGAGTCCAAGACCGAAAGATTGAATTGAAACCCTGAAAACATTGTCAGCACTGGCTTTTTTACCCCGTGAGAACATAGACGAAGGAAAAAGGGGCACAAACTTGGCAGCCTCAGCTCTTGACACGACAAAATCCACACTCTCAGGGTCTGAGGTCGAAGAGTCGCTAATTAAGAGGATGTTGGAGATGGGATTAGCCGACTTTCGCTGCATCAGAAGATCCATAGCGACATTAGCACCCTCCACCACATCGGCGCGAAGACTTTTCTGGCCAACAGGTCTGATAGAATTCAAGACCTTGCTCCATCCACTCCATGATTTAGTAGTCATGCCAACCACAGGCACTCCTCCGCCGCTGGATCCGAAAGTGACCAATCCCATGCGATCACGAGGTCCGAGATTATGTACAAGGAAATTAAGTGCATCCCTGAGAAGAGTAATCTTCAGCCCTTGCATCGACGAAGTCACCGGAATGACAACCACGATGTCAAGGGGAATATGGATCGTAGACCCAGAAAGCGGGGGTGGATTTGTATATTCGGTAATCGCCGTGGCGTTCGACTTCACAGCTGCCCCATCAGAAGAATTGTAGGACTGCCTCTGATTGACATTCAACCGGTAATCATCATCCTCCGTCCCCGAATTGTCTAAATCGTATTCAGGACTGTGAGATAGATTGTCGACATGGTGGATGTCCAACAAAGCTCGTCGCCAGTTTTCCATTTCACTGCGACTCTGGAACCGGAGGTAGAAGCACGGTAGCTCGGTAACCGATAAACTCAGTGAAAGAATAGGTTCACCTGCAAGGCGCGTCAGAAGGGTTTGCACAAGAGGGCTGATATATCTAGAGATGCATTACCTGGTACATCTTCGATGGACTTGAGGTGTCTCTTGATGAGAATGGAGCCCTTGAGCGTACAACGCGTGGGCCTGTGTCTCGACAGTCGGTCATCATAGCGGTGAACGTTTTCGGGGGCTTTCTTTTCCTTGATACAAATGAGCATCTCAGAAAACAGATAGCATTGCAACTCCTGCCAGGATTCGCAGTCCTTCCCAACACGTATTTGGCCACGTAGATGAAGTTTCCCAAACCTAGGTCGCCGTCAGTTAGAAATTATCATGCAACAAATGCAACAAATGCAACAAATGCAACAAATGCCAAACCAGGACGTAGATTGTTCTAATATAGTAATTTGCATAGATATATTTCGCGTACCGTCTGAAGTCCAAGCCGTGCCAATTATCCACGCGCATTCTCAAGTCTTCTGCAACCTCGTCCAGGCGTTCTTGAGGTTCGTACTGTACAGGCCGAGACTCTCGTGTTGAAATGGAGCGCTTAGGTGCATAAAAATCGCTCTGGGGATTTGGAAGTCGAGAAGATCTTGGTGGAGGCATTGGGGGTATCTCGTCCATGCCCGGCTGCCAGCTTCCCTCGGGTACTTCAACGGTGATTAAGCAAGTAAGCGGCTGTTGTTGACGGGACCGATTGAGCGTAGGGAACTCGCTCCGGATGGTGACCGTGGGTGCAGGAATAGCATTTCTGAACATGGAACCAGGTCGTATACTTAAGTCGGACTCCATGGCCTGGACATCATAGTCATGGTGTCTAAGATGCTGACTGTCGTTGTATTCGCCAGACGAGGCAGCGCCCGTCGCACCACTCCCATCTCGAACGTGTCGCTGGCGAGAACCAGCGCTTAAGATATCCCCCTGATCATGCGGACTACCGACTTCGCGGGTCTCCTGTCGATTATATGAGCTCGGACCATCGTGGATTGGCGGTCCGCCCCCGGAAGCCCTGAATGACTCTGCATGCATCGTATTTTGACCCCAAGAAGTTGGCGCAGTTGGTGCAGTAACGTCACTTCGACGAGTTGCTGTATCGCTCATGGTAGTAGAACGAACCATGTTTCCTAGTTTTTCTGTCGAGGGAGAAGTAGCACGTTAGCTTGGCAAAAATTTCGTAGGGACTGGGAATTGGTTTTCCCTCACCCATGTCCGCCATATTCCCACCGCGGTCAGGATCGAAATTTAAAGGAACACTACACGCCGGACAGTCTTGGGAGTCGCATTCCTTCAAGTACTCGAACAAACAAGCTTCGTGAGATACATGACCACAGGAAAACTGGAGGATATGTTCCCCACGAAGAGTATGTTCCAAGGGCTCTTCACACACAGCGCACTCGCTGCCGACAAAGGTCCTCTCCCTCCGGGTTTGCGCACGATTCACATCCAGCATTCCTGTCATATTATCTCCTGATGCCGATTGGGTTTGGCTCGAACGGATAGTGTCGTTATTTCTCTCGGGACCGGAAGTGGAATTGCTAACCGCAGAGGGAAGAGGTTGACCGGAAAGACTGCTATCAGGGCGGCCTGCACGCGACGAAGGACGAAATGATTTCAAAGTTAAGCGGGAAGATGAATGCGGACGCGAGGCGAAGCCTATATTGTTGAATTTCACACGATGACAAAGCAAATTCTCATGTCAGCGGAGAAAAAATCGGGAAATTTTTCATTTGAAAGACAGAAGCAAACCAATGAGGACGAGTATGGCGGGAAATAAGGTATAATTCGTAATGGATCCAAAGCCCCGTACAGTAGTCCGGACTGACTCCGGACTCCGTGAAGAAAGGCAAAAAGACGGGGAAACAGGAACGATCCTTACCTTGAAGGGGCGACTGCTTCTTAGAGCGTCTCATAAAGGGCAAATCGGACAGGTGAAGTCCAGAATCGTTTCCGGAATTAGCATTGGATCTGGAGGACCGGCGCTTCCACATCGATTGCGAAGGAGATAATAAGCCTTCTTAGAAAGGAAAGGAAGAAGGGGGTTTTCAGAGGTTCAGGAGATGGAGAAAGGAAAAAAAGAGGAGTTTGTCTTGGGACAGATGAGACAGATTACACAGTAGAAGTCTCCGGTCTAAGGCTGAGCAGAGATATTAGGGGAAGAAAGTCGACAGGTGTTTAGAATGAAACGAGTCGATGATATGCATGTCACGAGCACTAAAAGGACTAGAAGAAATTAGACTGATCCATTGAACCGAAAAGATACGTGGTTTGGTAGAGTAGCGTACCTGCATATACATAAATATCTCTTTATTCCGGATGATAGAGCACTTGTTGAGGATTGATATTTCAAGCTCAGGAGTCAAATTTTCCAACTCCTGACCGGCTTGAGAATGCGTTATGGGTCAGCAATTGAACCCGCGGTAACATATTTTCAGGGGGTCATCGGAATATAAAATTAAAGTTGCTGCCATACCGGTATGCAGTTGCAGCCATTTAGCATGAAGTGCGCCGACTCGCCGAGTAGGTATTGTTACTCCGTACAGTCCTGCTGAACTTGTTGAAGATTCGGAAAGACTCCAATCCATTATTTGCCGGCGTTCTGATACTTGCAATTCAATGCATGATGCAGCTGTCATCGTTCCTGCATGCATCGGTTCTGCATGCGTCCCTCAGTTGTGTATGTACAACAATCAGCCTTATCCGGCTCCCCAGTGATGTTGGAATTTGACACTTGACAGGGAGCTGAGCCTCGACCTCAAATGTCTGATTCGAAGAATTGTTCTCTTTTGCTGTTTGGATGGGTTTGGCTGACGGACGGCCAAGTCAGTGCGCACTGTATGCAATGCTTTTATGCACCCCATTTCCGCTTCTTGGCTCATCCAATTCCTCTTGGACTTTTGGCTCTTCATCAGTACAAAGTATGTATCATATGGATTTTATGAATTCGTCCCTAGTTACCTTCTTCAGCACGGGTTTTTGCAAACGGGATTTTGCACATACACTTCAGTCATTTCAGTCTTCAAGCTAGACGTTTTCTTCAGGAAATTCTTACAACGCGTGTCTTGCGACTGGACCCATTCCGAAATTAAAGTGGCCAATGTCATGCTTGTTCCCTGATTCTCGACCGTGGTAAGCAATCTGGTCAATGCGGGATTTCCAGTGAAATTCGACCATAGTTATGGAGATCCCGGTCCACAATCGGCATCGTAATAAACGTCCAGACTTCGATCGGAAAGTCGATTGCCAAGAAACCGGCACGTGACTTTTGTTCCCGTGACTATGTTTGTGCTGTGTTTGCCATGTTTGCTGTGTTTGCAACACTACCACACCGGATACCCCAAGGGGAATAAAACCGCTGGAGAAACGCCCGACCGCCTGAGCTATCCCAACAAAGGTCAGATAGAGCAACAACAGCGATTATAGAGCTTGTCGAGTTTTTTCTTCCTGCTCCTGTCCGTATCTCTTCTCTCCTCTCAACGGCCCTTATTTGCTTAGTTGCTGCCCGTCATGTTCCTCCGATCCGTATGGGCTCGCCAAATGGCGCCCCTAAGGCGTCAAGCTTTGGCTCCTTTGGCTCGTCGTTGCGTCACTACCGATGCTGCTTCGGCGCACGCTGAGAACATCCCCCAGGTGCGTTGACAACACCGCGGCTTCGCTACGGGCTCTTGATTGCTGAAGCTAATTTCTGCGGTGTCATTGAATTCGAGTGTATATAGGAGGATGACAAGCAATTCACCGTTAGACTCTCCGATGAGAGCTTCGAGACCTACGAGCTCGACCCGCCTCCGTACACCTTGGACGTGACCAAGAAGGATCTCAAACAGATGTACTTTGACATGGTTAAGATCAGGTATGGAGCCATTAGCTGGGACTGTAAGCCGCTGGCATACATTATCTGATACGTCTTGATTATTATCTCAGGCGAATGGAGATGGCGGCCGATCGTCTTTACAAAGAGAAGAAGATTCGTGGATTCTGCCACTTGTCGTCAGGCCAGGAAGCTGTTGCTGTTGGTATCGAGCACGCTATTACCCGCCAGGATAAGGTTATCACGGCCTATCGCTGCCACGGTTTCGCCTTGATGCGTGGTGGTGCTGTCAAGCAAATTCTTGGAGAACTGCTTGGCCGTCGCGGGGGTATCTCATACGGCAAGGGAGGATCTATGCATATGTTCGCTGAGAACTTTTATGGAGGAAACGGTATTGTCGGTGCCCAGGTTCCTGTTGGTGCGGGTATTGGATTCTCTCAGTATTACAACGACGAGAAGGCAACGACCCTCGTCTTGTATGGTGACGGCGCTGCAAACCAAGGCCAGGTCTTCGAGGCCTTCAACATGGCTAAATTATGGAACCTTCCCATTCTCTTTGGTTGCGAGAGTAGGTTTTCCCACTCAAGATTGCGCAAAATACGTGTTAAGTGCTTATGTCTAATAATCTCATACAGACAACAAGTACGGTATGGGAACTTCTGCTTCACGTTCCTCCGCCATGACAGACTATTACAAGCGCGGTCAATACATCCCCGGCTTGAAGATCAACGCTATGGATGTCCTTGCCACCAAGGCGGCTGTCCAGTACGGTAAGGACTATACCCTTGCCGGCAAGGGCCCCTTGGTTCTCGAATACGTCACCTACCGCTACGGTGGTCACTCCATGTCCGACCCTGGCACGACCTACCGCAGTCGTGAGGAGATTCAGCGCATGCGTAGCACCAACGACCCCATCGCTGGTCTCAAGAGCAAGATGCTCGACTGGCAGGTTGTCACGGAGGACGAACTCAAGACTCTCGACAAGACTGCCCGTGCGCAGGTTGACGAGGAGACGGCCGAGGCTGAGAGTATGCCTGTTCCGGACAACACTCCTCGCATTCTTTACGAGGATATCTACGTGCGTGGTAGCGAGCCCAAGTGGATGAGGGGCTGCACCGTTGATGATACTTTCTACTACTGAATACCCCCGTTGTCGCCATATTAATGAGTATGTGAGAGAAGGAAATGGAATAGCATGACATTGGACGAATATATAGTATTGTAATTTAGCGGTTCCGTCTGTTTCTTCTACGCACCGTACCACCATGGCTTTATTCTGCAGTAGAGCGTATTATATGTACCTGGGCAAGATGAAGTTGTGAAATATATGCTAAGTGAAATATATGCTAACACACAGGAACATATGATTGAAACCGTAGACAAGCCTTAATACACAGCAACACAAACGCCACGAAAAGAAAAAAAAAAAAAAAAAAAAAAACCATGCAGCCCATATACAAACCTACCCTCTCATGCCCCCGTTATTAATAGTAGTAAGCATATCCAGAATCATCTGTTGATTCCGCTGCATATCATCCAACTTCTCCTGAAGCGACGACCGATCCTTCTCCATCTCCCTCGACAACTCCAGACGAAGATCATCCTTAAGCGCCTCGAGCGAAATCGCCGAATTCCCAGACGAATGGTGGGCCTGGTCGGCAGAAGACTGGGGATCCGCATTCGACACCAGAGCCGAAATCACAGGGGACGAACGCGGATTGGGGGCGTGGGAGTCTAGGTGTTTGTTGAGTTTGCCGAGGGTCTCGAGGATAGCGGGGATGACGGTTGCATCGGTGGATGAGGACGGGAATGGAGTGGAGGAGGTTGGGGTTGGGGTTGTTGTTGTCGTTGCTGCTGTGTACGGATTGGCGTTAGGGATCTGGTGACGGTTACTATTGGGGAAGATCGAGTCGAACCCGGGTGGTAATCGGGCGGCGGGGTTGGTATTAGTAGTAGTAGTAGTGGTGGTGGTGCCTGGACGTTGACGAGAGGGAGTGGGTAAAGGTTCGAAGCGACTTGCAGCAGCTCTGCTGCTGCTGCTGCTATTATTATTATTATTATTACTATAATCCGTATCGACAGCGAAATCGGGCCCGCTACTGGGCTGCTTTCTCTTTCGAGGTCTTCGGGAGTCGCGTCTCTCAATCCGCTTGGCTTCCGTTTCCTCCCAGCGTCGCCAGGTGGGAATCCAGGAGTCGACAGCAGCGCGCCATTGCGGGTTAGAGTAATCCTCCGACGGCGCAATTGCTGCACCACTACCCTGCTCCTCCAGGAATTTGATCCGCTGTTTCGTGACGAGCTCGACCTTGCGCCGGACCGAGTGCCAGGAGTACGGATGGCCCTGTCTGCGCGTGAACTCCTTCGTGACAGTCATCCACCACTCGCAGAGTTTGCTGCGCTGGCCGAAACTGTCCGCGTACCGATTGCAGATCTCGAATAGCGATACTTCCTCCTTGGTTGTTAATCGTTTGCCGTGTTTGCGGTTGTTCTCGTTGTCGTCTTCGTCGTCGTCGTTATTACCGCTTCTTGAGTTGATGCCCTCTTGTTCTCTCTCTCCCGCTCGTGCCGCTGTCATTGTCTCCCGCCCACCGGGTGGTACGCTTGTATGGACGCTTGCTTGCGCTTCCCTCAATGGGGCAAGCATGTTGGCCAATCTCCCCTCGGACGCTTCACTGCTGCCGTCCTCGTCTTGTTCTTCCACGTTGAATGAGTCGTTGGTATTCTCCATGCCTCCCCGCGTCGGTGTCGGCAGTGTTTGCGAGAATCTCTGGGGATATGATTGCGAATCTCTTGATTGGAAGTAAGACGAAATTGCCGGCTGGGCAGTATCAACACTGCTATCGATGGCATTGCCATTGTAGCCGTTGCTTTGGTTGTTGCTTTTCCTGAATAACGAAGAGGGCCATCCCAGATAGGACGACGAAGAGGATCGCGTGGATGTATTGTTGACAGGAGGAGTAGCGAAAGGGGGAGGAGGCTGTCTGGAGGAGTTGTGGTCGGATTGCCATGTGTATATGGACATTATTGGTGTTTTTGATGACTTATTGGTATGTCATTTCATTCGTCTCGTCGCGTGTTATGCAAAATAGAACAGTAGCAATGCTTTTGAGAGTGGCGGGTGGTTGAGAGAAGTGAAAATCAGTGAAATTCACTGCAATTTCACTCCGGGAGATGCGAGTTTTGAGTTTTTGCTGGGCGGATGACTCAGCGGTTTAGGTAATTTTTAGTTTCGGGCGTTGATACGCGGTAATTCGCATACTGTGTGTTACATTACAAATTTACAATACACCTCCATCCCCTTCAACAGCTTCATATAACTATCGCCATGGCTTCACTCTTCCAGGAGTCAGAGAAACTTAGCCGGTTATTGACTAGATGACTGGCAATTCTGCTTTGGGCATCATAAACAAGTGCTCATTTCTCATGTACTACAGGCTACAGCATCAGCTTGGTTCTACAGTTCTCATCAAATCAATATGCCTGGCCACCATTGATGCAGCCACCCTCAGACTCAACACTCAAGCGGTACATATAGTAGCAGTATAGTACATAGTATTTCAATGCTGCCATTGTCTTCACGGCCTCAAGCTTTTTAATCCATCAATTTGAACATGAGAAAACGACAGAGAGGGTGTCTATTACTTCTCAATTAACCCCAGGATAATCCGCCCTCCGACCAAGCCTAAACAGTATCCTCAAAAGTCAGCGATGTGCCTATCCTTTCCCCTCCGCTTGCCTCAAGCATGAAGTTGATATATCAACTCACCTGTCCGGCGGACCTCCCGTCTGTGCTTCCTTTCTATACAGACCACCCTTGTCTAAATCCTGTATTGGTGCTTTGCTCTTGTCGTTCCCGACGCCGGTAGGGCCTATGTTCAGGTTTGCGTCTTGCTGTGAAGGGACCTGTTTGATATCGTCGAAGTGGTCTCTGGATTTTTCTAAGAGAGCTTCTGTGGATGTGTGAGATTTGGAATGTTTGTTGTGCGTTGGTTCACTGTGTTATCTGGACTTACTGGTCGAGGATTCCTTGTGGAGTGCTTCTGTGAGGTTGGACATTTTTCTTTTCTCTTGCTGGTTGTGACGGTTTTGTTAGATAGTTTGGACAGTTCAAGTAGAACGCAAATATAGACTTTCAATGTTGCTTTTATATCAAGGTTGAACGATTGAGGATGACAACATTCTACATCATAGGGTTAGGGTTGCGGGTTCCTTCGTACGCTGCACACTCCCCACACCTCCCGCCTGGGCGTACGTTTCATTTTGCCTCCTCCTCCCCTGGCCTCATGTATTGCGTGCCATGGCCCGAGAACTTGTTCGTAGTTGCATGGTACGGACTACCTGCAAACCGAATGAAATCATTAGCTGAGGAGCTACATACATAGAGGATGAGCTAAGGAGGCGTAAGACTCCAGGTGTCAGAGGCCAAACGATGATTCTTGACAGTTGGGCCTCGAAGTTGAACCAGGTGTCATCTTAGGGAATCGTCTTAGAGAATGGAACGATACCGTTAGCACTGGCAATGTGCTATATATCGTTGCAAAAGTTCTCCGATATTTTTGTCAACGTCTGAATTGAATAGTTCCCTGGCCCCATTTACGACACAGTACGCGTGGCGACCTGAAGTCGATGAAGCAACGGCATCCACGCCAAATGCCCAATGCTACAACGACGACTTTGTGAAATACATTTCTCGTTCTCAAGGCCGCACCTCACCCTTCGACTTAGATCCCACAACGCCGGACCAAGCAGTAGCGATACAGGCTACTGAATGCTGGGCAGGAGGAAATAGGGATGAAGCAGGCCTGTCGCCAATAGCTCCACAATGGAGGCAGCGGCCGCTGCACCGACAAGTGAAGGTGATATCGTTGACATTCAACAAGTTCAGCGAGCCATCACTTGATGACCTGATTGTGAATTGGAAGCCCAGTCCTTTCGCCCAAACTTAGGTTAAAGAACAAAAACGAAGGGGGCCGGGGCCGGCTCCAGGTGACATCAAATCATGGTGCAAGCTTCCAGACGAAGCACGCATGTCATTGATCCTGGACTTATCTCAGAAGAGCACTTCGCAAAAGTTCGCATGGGAAGTTTTCTTTTGACGCGATTTATCGCCAATAACCAGGTTGGTTGAGTTTCTCGCTGTTGCCTGTCTGATATTGTCTGACAGTTGAGATGACTGGGGGGTCATTGATAGGCAAATCGCCAAGAAAAAAGCCCCATACAAGCACAGCCCTCTAATTGGCAAAACCACACCTCGCTTACCGCTAGCGCCAAACGGCCGACCCACGCAAAATTATAAAAGGTCTCCCAACCCGCCCCCATTCTTAGGATTTTCTTTTTCTTTTCTTTTCTTCATACTTACCTTGTTTGGGTGGCTGCGATCAAGAAGGCGGTCCACCACGGATTGGGCCCTGCATTGCACAGCGCGGCGGAACAATCCGTTCAACGGCCTTCGGGTCATTGACAGGCGTATTCTTTGGCACCTTCCACTTTGTGGATATTCTTCACTTTCTTTTCATCATTTCTTCGCCTTGGGCGGGGATATGGAGAAGAGATTTTCCGAACGTAGTGTAGTTTCTTCTAGTCTTGGTTTAGACGTACGTTTCGTACTCTGTAGAGCGTTTTGAAGATGTGACTGCGGAGTGGCTTTTTCGGCGAGCTATTCGGTCCTGTCGCTTAGCATCGCTTTACAGCAGGATGAGTCCCAACAGCCGGCGACGTTTCCGCGCTCCGTACTCCGTATATGGTTGCTTCTCGGACGGCACGTTGGAAGTCTTATGATGGTATCGGATTGCATGACTGCATGTCATAGAATTGATCAAATTGATATTATTCATTTTGCTTTTATCCAAACACAAGATTGTAAGACCTATTTACAACGGTTAACTGACGCGCCATCTAACTCCAATCCCCATAAATTACCTTTAACCGTTAAACCACAAGTCAATCCGGCGGTCTCCCACTGGGAAACACCTCCAGCAATGCCTCTGCCTCCTGGGGATTGACAGCGCCATCTAGTATCTCATGTGCCATCTCAACCGTCTCATCAGTAATGCCAGCTTCGAGTACCGGCCCATCACTAAAAGCCAAACGAGTGAGCACAACCAGAAACTTCTGTCTCCCTCCCGCAACCCGCCGAAGTTTCGACTGCAAATCCACACTGTCACCGTGCATGCGCATGACGCCGTAAATCAGACGCATCAGACCGTTGACCAGGGACGTGCGCAAGTCTCGTTCAGGAGGGTACGAATAGAGAGCTGCGAGTTCGTCGTGCATAGCCCGGACAAGACGGGCAAGAACGGTTGGATGCGCTGCAATGACGGAACTGCCGTGCGAGTCGTTAGGCGCTGCGGGGTCGAAGGCCACGGATGTCAGAAATAGTAGGGCTTCAAAGCGCATAGCACATATTTCAATGGCTGTGTAATGCTCTTGTCCTTCGTCTACTTGGAGGGCCTCGCTGAGCAGGTTTGCTGCGCGGTCAACGATATACGCCTCGTTGGCTCGTTGCTCCTGTTCCGTTTCCAAAATAGGGCCGAAAGAAGTTGGTCGGATACTGGTTGATAGGAGATTCAAGGATAAGATTATGTCGTTGATAGGTTGTGCGCAATTTAGTGTCATTAGAATGAAATCGTAGCGTATATGCCGCCACAGGTTTTGCATGGTCGTTTTCATATGCAGGCAAGTAAATGCCATCTTGTACAGCAAACTAAGAGCCCCCGTGGAGTCCACTTCAGGCTGCAGCTCTGACTGTGGTATCTGCCGTATTTGACCAAGGCTCTGGCGCGAAACTGGCGAGTATTTGAACCTGGGGACACCGTTGACTTCTCCCGATTCTTGCAGAACCGGTACAAGATCTTCGACGAGTGCTGGAGCGGAAGACAACGGATCTAGTAGAAAGATGTATTGAATGACGGACATGAATATGGGAATAGGTTTAAAGAATTTCTCTTTCAAAGCACGAGACCACAGGGACGCTATAGCTCGTCCGTGATCAATCAGGTAGTTGCCCGAGTTAAGCTTTGACGCTTCTTCCAATACGATGGCCGAAAGCATCCGTTGTGGTTCCGATGGGAAAGCGATTCTCCCCATGAGCTCGATGTCAGTTTCATCGTTAGGAAACGTCCGATGGTTCAGAATACTTTTTATGAATCGCACATTCTCATTCCCTTCAGGTCGCGGTGGCGTCTCCTTGCGCTCCCCCTGCTCCATATTGACGTCAGGGATATCTCCCGGAAGTTCGTCTAGGGACGCTGGCTTCGGACTCAGTTGCAGTGGAGTAGTCGATATTGGTGCATCCTGGCTCTCTTTTCTCTTCCGCTTGTTGGGTACCGTCGGGGTTCCAGCCTTCGAGCGATTTCCTTTTGGCTTACTGGGCGAAACCATGACAATTTCATCATCATCGAACCCATCCCGAAAAGGAAGCACCCTAGTCTTTCTGGGAGTCACTGGTGGTCCTTTGCTGTCGTCTTTGCTCTTATTTTCCAGCCCCCGGTTGTTCCCTCGGTGAGCCTCCTCGGCGATATCGTGTTTAAGAAACGCGTTCTCCGTAGCAAGCATTTTGCCTTCAGCTCGTGCCGCTTCTACCTCCTCCCTATGCCTCGCCGCCTGTTCGGCTAATGCATTGCGCAAAGAAGCTGATTGACGGTCAAAATTCTCCGTAATTCTCACTTGGTTGTTTCGAACAATGGAGATTTCGCCATTTTTCTTCTCTGCCGCGGCTTTTGCCGCAGCCAGCTCCTGTTCTTTTTGTTCGTTTTGCCGAGTAAGCTGATCAGCAGTTAGCTATTTGGACGTTAAACAGTCTAAAAGGAAAGCAAAGACTTACCTCTCTAATGTAAGCATTCAATTGTTCCAAGTCTGCGTGAGAGTCATACAGCTCATTCTGAACGAGGTCATTGTCAAAGCTCTGTCCCGTAGTGTACTCGTCTTCGATCTCCATCCTGTCCGCGTTGGGCTGTGGTAACCGTTGTTCGAAACCCTGTTGCAAAGTCACATTATCATTTATCGTAGGTTGGATGTTCTCTGTAGCTTGCCAATGCTGAGCAGCGGGTCCGTTTTCGAAAACTGGAAGTTGCTCTTCCAACGCAACAAACGATTGATCGTCGCCGTCGAACACCTCCGCGTCCAGCTCTCCCACCTCCAAACCTCCATATTCATTCGCGGACCCGGTATATAGACGCGGAGTACGTCCTGACGTAGTATCGCCGTAGACGGAAGGATACGAGACTTTCTGGGGATCGGAGGCATTATTCCGAGCTGTGTTCAGATGCTCGTTGGTGGGTTGTTGGGTTTCTCTTCGTGCTATGGCATCCTGTTCCAACTTCAGCAGCGTGGCCGGCGGCAAGGAGTCGAAGCCGTCATCAGAGAAGAAGTCATCGTCGTTATCGTCCATGAGAGACGACGGTATGGTAATCGAAACCGCTGTATGAGGATTACCAATGAGCACGTCTCTTCCCAGCACGAAGTGATCACTCGAAGAGGAGCGACTGCTGTATTGTATCGTAAGCCACGCACCTTTCACGGCTGAATCTTTCCTCTTTCACGATAGCATCTTGGATTTGAAGAAGGCTGATGTTAAATATGGGGATTGCCGAAAATGACGGCTGACTCTTCTCGCGTTTCTAAGATTCGTCGCGTTTTGCACTATTCCGTAAAGGGTTAGTGACAGCCCGATCTTACTTACCACATCAGGTTAGCGCAGTTGATCATCCTCCACAGGCATCATCGAGGCCACCTTTCGCATGGAATTGTACATGTAC